>JAJAGP010000880.1:83534-239337 GCA_025084515.1 Ancistrus triradiatus | reverse complement strand
AGCGGTAGTTCTCCCGCCCCCGGATACTGTGACTCTGGTATCGAATCCCGTGACGGGCCGCCTTCAGTAGCCTCCTCGCTCTGTGACGGGATTCCCTTTTACATCTTTATTTTCCTTTGGGTCATTTGGTGTAGACCCCCGCACTTGAGTCCGTTATTTTTCCTTTTTTTGGTGCGCCTCCACAGGCCCCCCATAACAATATACTTATACAGCAGTATGTAATGTATGCAATATATATATATATATATATATATGTGTATATATATATATATATACACACAGGTAGTCCTCGGGTTACGACGGTCTCGAGTTACGACGTTTCGTGGTTACGACACATCTCCCATTTACTGTATAAAGCCTTGTTTCACACTTAAGTGGTTTTGCGTCGTAAACGTCATAACGCGAACTTCGTTTGGTGTGCGCGGTGGAAGAATACACAGTTACACGGCTGTTTTTTTGATAATTACTGTGTTAGGCTAGGTGTTAGGATAGGATAAGTGCTTACAGTATGTTATTTATGTACAGTATGAACGTATGTTCCGACTTACACCGAAAATCGGTTTATGACGCCACCTAGGAACGGATCTGCGTCGTAAGTCGAGGACTTACTGTATATATATATATATATATATATATATATATATATATATATATATATATATTACAGTATGCATCGCGTGAATTGAACAATCATTGAGTTAAATTATGTGTACTTATTACGTCACCTAATGCAATTCTATTTTTGAACACTAGAGGGTGCAATCATGTGTCACACTCATAGACGCATTCTTTTTGTTTACATTTTTATTCAACTATACAGTATGTAGAATTGTTATGGTTCGAAAAAAGGAATGTTTTCACGTGGTTATTTAAGATTTGTTGAAACTACAATAGGACATTTTGTTTACAATTTTAAACCTCTGTTTCTAGTAATCTCTTAATTACAGGTGACTAATTTATTTTTTTTTATTTATACAAGAAAATGTGGATTGGTTTGCATTGTATATACTTACAAGTAAAGAATGCTTTATCAAATATAAAATCAATAATCGTGAGGGAATCGAACTGTGAACTGTATCGTCACACCGATAATACATTTAATGGAAGCAGTATTTTACATTGATAATGAGCCATCACATACACTTCACACACCCCAGCTGTATTTAGCACCACCGAGTGTCACAACCCTTTCAGTTACACTTACTGTAACCGTAGCATGAAACCAGCGTCTCATTTATTCTGAGTGCAATCTAAGAACGCCTTTCCAAATCAAAGAAAGCATTTCCATACCTCTCACAACACCAGCGCAAGAGATGATCAAAGCTATTGTTTGTTAACACGGCCATTCGCAGATATCAATACTTCCACTCTGAAATTCCTGCCAAGTTGGAATAATCTGCTTTCACATGTAAATGCGATCAGCCTACTTCAAGCTAATACTCGGAGCGTGGGCTGCATATGCCTAAGCCTTTGCATTGCCTGCACTTCTTTGGACTCGTAACAAAAACCATAGCGTTGGGGTGTGTGGGTACGCCAGAGGTTTCTCTAGAGCAGGCCGAGCGAGATAAAGGTAGAGCGGGTTGCCGAGCGGTCGTTCGCAATCCTGCATTTTCCCAGTCGGACGAGTAAGCAGTTGAAGGTTGCGCGTCTGTGTTTGCAGCCTCCGCTGTGGCTTTCACAAAGAATCCACTCCTATTCAGCGCCTAATCCGTGCTCCCCAGCGCTCGTTCATTGTCACCCTGCATGCAAAATTTCAATTAGTGCTGGTACCAGTTGTTTCTCTGCTGACGGGCCATCAAAATTTGAAGGGACATCCATAGGTCTGCCTAAACCGGGAGGAACATATGGGAGTAGAGAGGCTGTTTTTTATTCATGCTTTAATCACATTGATTATTTGGCAGATGTTTGTATCCAAAGTGACTTTCAAATACAAGCAAATAGTAAAAGAGCGAAGCTGAAAGTACTTCAAGAAGTTCTCAGTGCCTAAACATGTAGAATGCCATAATAGCAGGATTACACAATGCTAACGACTGAGTGCAACAATGGTCACTGATCTCATTTGCAATGTTTCATCTTCCTTTAGGTCATACTCACAATTTCTGGTTATAACACCAATGCCAAAATGCTGAGAGAATGCCTTTTGCCTTCTGCTGCACTTAAACCTCATCTGCCTGCCATAGGTTACAAAATGGTTTAGGAGAATTCAGATCATTATATTGTGACAGTGACGAAAGAGTAGGCACAAGGCAAGTGCCGTAGATAATCACAAGCCAGGATGGGACTGTGGTAGCCTAGCGGTTGAGGTACTGGACTCTGGCCCAGAAGGTCCAGGGTTCAAATCCCACCTCTGCCAAGCTGCCACTGTTGGGTCCTTGAGCAAGACCCTTAACCCACAATTGCTTGGACTGTAAGACTGTACCCATTGTAAGTCTCTGGATAAGGGTCTGCTAAATGCTGTCAATGTAAACGTTATTTGTGATAACACATCACCTCTAGTGTTCTGTTGCTTTTGCACAGCAGGTTTTGTTTGCTACAAAAGGTTTAGATATTATTTAAGTGACGTTAGTTTGAAATACAAATGTCAAGTAAGCAATGAATGGAAAAAAGGACTACAACAAAAACAAACAAAAATAAAACTTAAGAACTAAAGGATAGAATGTAGTTATTTTTTAAGGCTATTGGATTATTTGTATATGTTATATGTTATATATGTGTGCATAAAGCTTGCCATTACTTGCCAACGCTTCAGCGCAGTGATACCGCTTGATGTGAACAATCTTCTCAACCAATCAGATTGCAAGATCAGAACTAATTGTTGTATACTGTCTGTCAATGCTTTGGCCTGGCACAAGTGTCAGGTCCATCATACCATCCTTTTTATGGTCTTACGGCTTTCCCCTAGCCAGGGTCATGAAAGTACATTACTGTATTTTCTATAACTGTTGTGAATTTCCAATCACCAGAAATTCTAAAAGGTTTAGCATGTATATAACCGTGTGGTTTTCAGCGGTTTCTCTGGCGCATTTATGTATTGTTTGCACGCAGTTTGTAATTTCCGGTCAGTGTCCATTTGGTTAATAAAATATTTCGAGTGCATACTTGTAGTCTTGAGCTGTTTGCTACTATTTTACAAAGCATCAAATTTGTGGGACAGGTTCTCCACCATAATCTGAGAACGAACCTTTTACCAACGTCTTCTGAGCATACATTTATGTCCTTCCTAATGTTGGGTATTTATTCCATGATAATATCTATGAACAGTAGGTAACAGCTGTTCTCAGTAATTGTCGTTCCATGTAACAGTTTTTTATGGCAGTAACTCTTTCAAATTGTGAAGATACGGAACTGTGTGTTTGTTACCTACATGTCTTACGACCTTAACCAACATAGTGACGCAACATGGTTTCCCATGATGGTTGTTTAACATCACTGCTTACGAAGACTGTGAAAACGCACAGTGTGACTCCATTGCTGGTCTCTCTTACCTCTATACTCACACACATTCTTGCATCCACCCAGATGTAGCACAACCTGCAATTATTTTATGATGAAACGTTATCTTTGCGCATAACAGCATGTTGGTCAGGTCCAGACAGAATACCTAGCAGGACTGCGAATGTAAAGGGAATTTCCAGCGATGTATCAGACGTCCCCGCTGCCACATTCCTGCCGTACGCTGATATCGCACACCGCTCGGAGAGCCCCGCACAGCCCTGCCGAGACCCGCGTAATCAATCTCCCTTCAAAGCCTAGCCTGCTCCTTTTTATGGACGCTACAGAAGGCGCCTTCGCAAGCATGCGCGCTCTCCAAGGACGCGAGTCAGTCCTCAGTTTTGATGTGGAAGACTAGATTTACTTTAATAGCAAGAGAGGGTATTTCATAAGTTTGCTCCAAGGCTGTTATTTAACTTGTGGGCCAGAAGCTTCCCGCTAACCTTGATGTCCAGGCGGCAGAGAATCGAGAGCAAGTTTTCTCTTTCAACTGATCAGCGAGGCCTTTTCTGATGGATTTTTTTTTAGCATTGTTTCTGATATAGGCTTTGGTGCTGCTTGTAATATAAAGAAACCTGCTTCTGTCAGTCAGATATTTCCCAGCTATTCACAGGTCACAGCACAGATTGAGTGCTACTTCAGTTTCCACAGTGAAAAAGTGTCAGAACTAGATACCGGTGTAGAACAGAGTAGGGCTGAAATCAACCTTGATAGCAGCCAGTGATGCGTTGTACATATTGAAGCATTCAGTGCTAGAAGAAATAAATGTGAGACAGTATAGACTGGAGATGGGCGATATGACAATATTTTATTGTATCAATCATGACCAATTTTGTTATTGTGATAGACGAAATGCTTTTCTGAGGATATATTGAATATCATCAATGCTTGGGGACTGTGGTAGCCTAGCGGTTAAGGTCCAGGGTTCAAATCCTACCTCTGCCAAGCTTCCACTGTTGGGTCCTTGAGCAAAGCCCTTAACCCACAATTGCTTGGACTGTATGTAATGTCTATCTGCATTGAAATAAAAGTCATTGTAAATGTAACAAATGCTGTGGTTTTTGGGACTGTGGTAGCCTAGCAGTTAAGGTACTGGACTCTGGACCAGAAGGTCCAGGGTTCAAATCCTACCTCTGCCAAGCTGCCACTGTTGGGTCCTTGAGCAAAGCCCTTAACCACAATTGCTTGGACTGTATGTAATGTCTATCTGCATTTGAAATAAAAGTCATTGTAAATGTAACAAAACACTGGTTTTGGGACTGTGGTGGCCTAGCGGTTAAGGTACTGGACTCTGGCCCAGAAGACCAGGGTTCAATCCCACCTCTGCCAAGCTGCCACTGTTGGGTCCTTGAGCAAAGCCCTTAACCCACAATTGCTCGGACTGTATGTAATGTCTATCTGCAATGAAATAAAAGTCATTGTAAATGTAACAAATGCTGGTTTTTGGGACTGTGGTAGCCTAGCAGTTAAGGTACTGGACTCTGGACCAGAAGGTCCAGGGTTCAAATCCTACCTCTGCCAAGCTGCCACTGTTGGGTCCTTGAGCAAAGCCCTTAACCCACAATTGCGTGGATTGTATGTAATGTAATACTATCTGCAATGAAATAAAAGTCATTGTAAATGTAACAAACACTGGTTTTTGGGACTGTGGTGGCCTAGCAGATAAGGTACTGGGCTAGGACCAGAAGGTCCAGGGTTCAAATCTCACCTCCGCCAAGCTGCCACTGTTGGGTCCTTGAGCAAGACCCTTAACCCACAATTGCTTGGATTGTAAGTCGCTCTGGATAAGGGCGTCTGCTAAATGCTGTAAATGTAATGTAATGTAAATGCTTAAAGAACACTGACCAGCTGCATGTTTTGTTATAAAGAGTGAAGTTAGTCCTGTTCAATTAAATGAAGTGCAGCACATTTAGAACATAAATCACTTTACTTAGTATGGGATAATATTTGATATTTACCATGATAGTGATAAATATCGTCTATCGTGAAAATGTTGGGATTTACTGTGATATATTTATATCATATTATCCACCCCTAGTACAGACTAGGTGTGTGATACAGAAAAAAATATCGTCTTTATCGTCTAGTTTCTGTTATTTTGTCAATAACGATAATTAGGCCATCCTTTGGCAGTGTATATCTTGGGTCTAAACTATTCAAAAGTTGTTTGAACCCATCTCTCTCAACCGCCTGAATTAGCACTGTGCATTTCATGATGTAATTGGTGACAGCATTTGTTATGCCTTGCCATTTGTAGCTTTTCTTGTTGTACGGCACTTTTTTGGCAGAATGGCTCCACTGAGGTTTGCCGAGTGTGTTCTTATGCTGGCAACTTGGCTGGTTTATGCCTGGACAGCTGACTCCTGAAGTCATAAAGGTGAATTAAGTTAGATATCGAGCTGTCTTCAACAGCAACTAGCTGTCGTAGTTTGCAGATTACCATCTTCTCAAAGCCAAACCACCTCTGACAACTGTGAGACTGGTTGTGTCTGTATTTTGTCTCTTGGTGCAGTTTGTTCAATCATTTTTAACTACAATCATGCGCTTATAGGTTGAACGCTAGCCTGGTTACACTCATGCACAGTACTCTCTCCTGCCTGCCTACATGACGCCGAGAATATGGGAACCCTTAAGGTAAAATGAGTGGCCAGTTTGCACATCGTTAAAACAACACTTATCGTAGACGATACACACGAGACACGAGTCCACAAATGATAGACGGGTAAGAGTACCAATCAGAAAGGCGTCTGCACCAGTATATTAAGGTGGCATCATTGAAAGTAGGCGAGGTGTCACTGCAGTGCTGAGAAGGATCCACCAAACAAATACCTGATCTGTGGGGGTCCTGACCATTAGAGAACAGAGGAAAGGGGACTAAAGTATGTAGAGAAGCAGATGGACTACAGTCTGTAACTGTAGAACTACAAACTTACATAAAGAGGAATATAGAATGCATAAGAGTTTTGCACAGTACTGCATTTTGTTTGCTTTTGTTAATTAGAGTCTGAAATATGCCATGAAAGTGTGCTCTCTCCCCACAGCAGAATTGATACACAATAGAATAATTTGCTGTTTATTTGCATGCTCATTGCAGAGGCAGGCCCATTTGTTAAACGTCTTATCAGTTAGTTTTGAGTCATTTAGTTTGCCCATTCCGAGTGCAAATGTCACATCCATAACAGTGGAACGGCTCCTAATTGTTTCGGTCTGCAGTTTTCAGAAGGAGACTCGTCTATACTCTGTACTTATGCAAGTGTAGGTTTAAATTACACATTTACGTTCGCCATTTAAATCAGCCTTTTGTACTAGTGTGAAGGTCATGCAGGCTATTTCAACATAATATTTAACATTTCAATTTGGACCGCTGCAAGCAGAACGGTAATTACATTTGGCCTCATTTCTGGAAATATTTATTTAAGATTTCGTATTTGAAGTATTTGTGTTAGCGGAGCTCTGATGCAGAGGTAAACACCGAATTCCGTTCGCAGACCTCTGCGAGACCCGTTCCAAGCGAAACACAGCACATATTTAGTTTCATGTTTGTGTAACATTATGCCTAGATGGTGCATTTTTCGAGCACAGATCATGAACAAGGGCAACGTGAGCGCGTGTTAAAGCGGAGTTTCACATTTGGCATGTACAAATGTGGACCGTTTGCATATTTGTTTTCACTCAACATTTCTCACAGACTTCACGTCGTGACTTTTACAGCGAGCATGTATCACTTCCAGCGGTGTAGCTAACAGTTTCCGTTTGTAATTGCATAACTGTTGGCTCCTCTGTGACCTGACGGTTCACAAGAAACATTCTGTCCCATGCAAAAAAAATAATCATTGTTTCTTATTGATTTTTGCACAATGAATACAAATATCAGATTTTCTCTGCCACAAATTGTTTTTGTTCCAGTATATTCCAGTTCTTTTTATTAGTTAAGAAAAGCCCATAGTGCATGCTTTTAATTGTGTTATACCATTTATAGCTGGGATTTAGCATAAAAGTGTGTTTTTAGTGCATTACTTACCATCTAGGTGTATATGAGGCCTGAGTGAAGGGAGTTGCTTGTACGTGTACATTTGCACGAACTGGTAAAAGGCTCTTATCAATGTATATGTATGTGTGTGTGTGTGTGTGTGTGTGTGTGTGAGTGTATGTAAGAGTGATAGCAGCCTGATTTATGGATAAGTCAGACACACCCATTGTAAATTTGATTGCACTGTTAATTAAAATCATGTCTAATAGAAATAAAAAGTACTATAAAGTCCTCCTATTTTAGTTAGTGGGACAAAAAAGTTAGACATGGGGCCGTTTGTCAGGGCTCACTGAATGTGTACATGTTTTATAAATTTGAAAGCACATACACATCATGTGTGAATCCATGTATGCTTGACAGCAAAATTGAAGATGCTATTTTAATTCTGGAAGTCTATAATTTAAAGAGGAAAATAATTACAATATACGTTTATAACTTTTCAGAATGATGGAAAAAGAGCCCTTGAACTGTCCACATTCCCAGACTGCCCATGTCAATAAGTGAGGACCAGTCACAAATTGGGGGAAATCACACCCAATTTTGTAGAACTTGCCTAAACCCCCTTGTGCAGCAGATTGCTAGCACCCGCAGTGTGTACAGTCTGTCCTCAGAGACAAAGGCAGTCTGATTACAACTGCATCTGCATCACAATGGGGAACTGTTTACCTGAACCGTCACTGCTGGACGTCCACGAGCTCTTTTTGGAAACCGGATTGTAAAAGATCGGTATTATCATTTAGCCAATGTTCTTCTCTTGTAGATGTCTGCTACAGATGGACAGCGTGTGATTGTGGAGGGGTTTACATTCGCCCCTGGCTTCGTCACTCACACTACAAGGCTGTCACAGTTCAGTAATCAGCATTGACATGTCATGTCTAAACATCACACGGTGTAGAAAAAGGAAATTCTGACAAGACATCTGAAAGATTACTGTATGGAAGAGCTTTTTTATGTTGCTTGATGTGTGAACAAAAAACTTGTATGAGTCAAACACTGAATAATATGAAAGCATAAGGAAGGTGTAGTTAGAGGTCAGTCATTCAGAACACCTTCTCCAACCTTTATTATTTACAACATGAACAGCACTCGTTATAGAGGATTAGTGTTTGGATAGCAGGTTAGGGCATTAAAATAGTCAAGACATCATTCTGGATACGGGCTACTGTATATATTTAAAAACAACACAATGTCTGTGAAATTTCACTATTTAAACTACAAATTTCAACATTTAAAGTTTCCAAACATGTTCAAATAATACACAATATTATATACAGGTACAGTGGGGCAAAAAAGTGTTCTCCTACTTAGAAAGATGAGAGAGGTCTGTAATTTTCATCAAAGTACACTTCAACTATGAGAGACAAAATGAGAAAAAAAATCCACAGCCTCAAACAGTCAGACTCCAACCTCAACCATGGCCAAGACCAAAGAGCTGTTAAAGGACACCAGGAAGAAAATTGTAGACCTGCACCAGGCTGGGAAGAGTGAATCTACAATAGGCAAGCAGGTTGGTGTGAATAAATCAACTGAACTACACGGAGGGACCTGATGAATGACCTGCAGAGAGCTGGGACCAAAGTAACAAAGGCTACCATCAGTAACACACTACACCGAGAGGGACTCAGATCCTGCAGTGCCAGGCGTGCCCCCCTGCTTAAGCCAGTACATGTCCAGGCCCGTCTGAAGTTTGCCAGAGAGCATATGGATGATCCAGAAGAGAATTGGGAGAATATCATGTGGTATAATATCAGAACTTTATGGTAAAAACTCAACTCGTCGTCTTTGGAGGAAGAAGAATGCTGAGTTGCATCCCAAGAACTCCATACCTACTGTGGAGCATGGGGGTGGAAACAACGTGCTTTTGGGGCTGTTTTTCTGCAGAGGGGACAGGACGACTGATCCGTGTTAAGGGAAGAATGAACGGGGCCATGTATGGTGAGATTTTAGCCCCAAAACCTCCTTCCATCAGTGAGAGCATTGAAGATGGAACATGGCTGGGTCTTCCAGCATGACAATGATCCCAAACACACCGCTTCGGGCAACGAAGGAGTGGCTCCGTAAAAAGCATTTCAAGTTCCTGGAGTGGCCTAGCCAGTCTCCAGACCTCAGCCCCATAGAACATTTGTGGAGGGAGTTGAAAGTCCGTGTTGCCCCCCAAAACATCACTGCTCTAGAGGAGATCTGCATGGAGGAATGGGCCAAAAATACCAGCTACAGTGTGTGCCAACCTGGTGAAGACTTACAGGAAACGTTTGACCTCTGTCATTGCCAACAAAGGTTATGTTACAGAGTATTGAGTTGAACTTTTGTTAAATGACCAAATACTTATTTTCCACCATGATTTACAATTAAAAATTCTTTAAAAATCCTACAATGTGATTTCCTGGATTTTTTTCCTCATTTTGTCTCTCATAGTGGAAGTGTAGCTATGATGAAAATTACAGACGTCTCTCATCTTTCTAAGTAGGAGAACTTGCACAATCAGTGGCTGACTAAATACTTTGTTGCCCCACTGTATAAGCCGTTTAGCGACTGCATTACGTTCTGTGAAACAGGTTGCTGACCAAAATGGATGTTGACCAGACATTACCGTAGTCACATGGACTTTTTATGCTGCTGTAACGTAAATACAAAATGTTTTTTCACAAGAAAGCTGCAAGCAAACAATACGTAATAGTTACAGCTGAAAACAAAACTGTTATACACACACTAAGCTTTTTTAAATGTATGGAAATTCACGATAATTATAGAAATACAATACTATACTGTTATAACCCTGTATAGGGGAAAGCCATGACACTTAAGAGAAGCCATGATACTTCTGTTTGAGGGAAAAATGCACAGTATTGTGAACACCATGGAAGATCAGCCAGATAAAACAGAGATTCAACGAGTGAATCTGAACCAGTTTGTATACTTATAGGTTAAAGAGAACATACAGGTTGGTGGAGTGACAAACAAAGGAGTATTATTTACAATAGGACACACACTTACGAACTTCATTTACAGCTTGGTACACGTCAGTAGTGGAAAGTCATCCTTACAGATATGAGCAACTAACACAAAGTCTCCAGACACATCAACTGAGTTGGAGCAAATGAACACCCAGCCAGTAAGGTAGTGAGCTTGTGGATCAGCAGTATTGATTGGCTGTTGAGGTGACCAACTGAGTACGTCCGGAGTTAGACAGATTTTCGTTTCTTACTATAATTGATTATAATTTCAGACCTCGATTGTTAAAGCGAACAGACGTAGATCGGATGGATGTTAAACAGTGCATACCTGTACTCATATACTATGAATGTTACGTAAGCCTATGCATTGATTCTTCCGCAGGTAATATAGTGAAGTTTTGTGATTTGTTCCAATACCTGGATTGTGTTTTACTGACAGGCATTTTGTACACTGCAGTATGTCACTGTTGGTAGGCATATGGACGTTTTCCAGCTGTGAAAAAGTTCAGCCATAGCACTTACTACGATGATTGCCCTGTCAGAATGAACTGCTCCATTTTATAGTAATTGTTTATAGGGTTGATTTTGTATTTAGAAAAGTAACAGCGACCTGCTGATTTCCTGATTAGCTTCTTACAGTATGTTTAACTGTCAAGATCAGCTCGAGGGAAAACAAAAACAGGGCTGTGTGCCTCTAATGGTTTTGTGACTGAAGGCTTGCCAGCAGTATTCAGACTACATGTTGCAAACCAAAACTCACAATTGCGATTTCTCCAAGGAGTGTTGCCAAACGAGAGAGAATTTGATTAGAGCTTAGCTCCTGCATCACTGCTTCAGCTATTTGAATGCTGTGCCTGATTCGGAGCCTGGGGGTGAAGGTTTCTGGCCCCCGTGGGGATCAACTCGCCGACTGTTGTGTTTGACCTGTGTATATCCTTGTACTAATGTTGATGGGACCCGTTTGTGACCAGTAGTGGCCCTAACCTCTTCTAACCTCTCCCCGCCAGACACACTCTTCTCAGTGTATAGCGAAGGGAACCCAGCAGGTGTAAAAGGCCCTTTTATTTGCACAGATGGTCAGAACCTTGCTGTGCTTCATGATTGCCTGAGGTAGATTCCTGACAGAAGAGGGGAGCACAATGTTCCTGTACTTTATTTTACTACATTTTCTAGAGAAAAGCTACATATACTCCAATACATTTCTTCAGGGGACTCTGTAGATGATGCTCAATTGGTATTAAGGGGCCAAAAGTGTGTCGAGAAAATATCCCTCACACCATTACACCACCAGCAGCAGCCCAAACCATGTCACAGCAGAAGTAGACTCAGCAGAACAGGACACATTTTTCCAATCTCCTCTTGTCTAAATTTGGTGCGAATTGTAGCCTCAGCCTGCTCTTGGCTGACACTTTGTGTGGTCTTCTGCTGCTGTAACCCATCTGATTCAAGGTTTGACGTGTTATGCGTTCAGACATGCTCTTCTGCATACTGTTTGAACCAGTCTGGCCGTTCTCCTCTTGTATCAGCAGGCATTTTCTCTTTCTCAGACCATCCCTAAAGACGGCTGTGAAAATCCCAGTAGATCAGCAGTTTCTGAAATACTCAGTCCAACAACCATGCCACGTTCAAAGTCACTTAAATGACCTTTCTTCCCTTGTCTGATGCTCGGTTTGAACTTTAGCAGGTCATCTTGACCATGTCCTAAATGCCCTGATTGTCAGGAAGCAATCTATTGTATTATTTTAATGCATATTTCTCTGGCACTGTCAACTACATCAGATTTCCTTATCACGGAATCTCATCATATTATATTGGCACACCCCCAGGACAGACTTGAGTGGGCTCTGATTTAGAGTTGCATGTCAAGAGGCTAATTTAAACTCCTTTCCCTCTACATCTGTAATTAAGACACGCTCTCCATTCCACTGAATCAAATTATAAGGCGATGAATCAAGCTTTAGCCATCGATCCGTGACTGCGTAGCCATTGATTGTCAGTACAGCGTGTTGCATTTGCATGCTTGTAAGCAGCTCGTATTTCACAGTGTTTGGGTGTAGAAGAGGATTAGAAATTATATGACGGTGAGAGCACAATGTTTGTTTTTGCCTATTCATCGGAGTACTCCAAGCTTACGAGCTTATCTTTATATGCATAAGCATTTTAATTATTCTGAGTTTAATTCTTATACCCATTTTGTGCCACATTCTGCAATTATAAATCCCAGCTTGGAAAAACTAAGCCAGCTACAAAAATGGGACTTTCACTCAAAAGTACAGCAGAGGAAATGAGAAGAGGAAAAAAAGTCTCATGGTGGCAGGTATTTGTTTGCATATAATTGCATTAGCCTGGCACAGGGGGAATTAACGGAGATAATTAACTGATTTGGCCTGTGGCTGTGACATGACTGCTCTCACAATGAGAGCGGTAATTCTCTGTTGTACTGAGGTTAATTCACATGCAGACTAAATTGGTAACCTTGAAGTCAACAATGAAACGCTCGCATTTAACTGCTTCTGTGCTCGGAAACGCATCTATTTTAAGGCGTATTATAGTATAATCAGGACTATAACTGGATTAGAGCTGCAGTAAAGTCTAGTAGATCAGATAAGATCAAATAGATTAGGAACATGCACCCTTCAGTGGAAACATTAAAACCACACACATACAGTAGTGCGCAAAAGTCTCAGGCCACCATTAGATTACATATAGCAGTGTTTTAGCAATGGTACAATGCCCATATGTGATTATTTCTCAGTCTTTTTATTAGAATACAACCAGAAAGTACAGGACATTTATATGCAGAATTGCAAAACTGAAAAAAATCTATAAACAGAACCCAGCTTCTGTAGGCTACATTGGCAAGTGTTTAGTGTGGCCGCCCCTAGCAGCTTCATCAGAATGCATTGTTGACCCTTTGATGAGCAACAGGGGCAATTCTAGGATCAGAGCTCTAAGTGTCCTGAGCACCCAATGAGACCAAGTTTTTTTTTGTTAAACAAACAAACAAAAAAGTACATTTTAATGTAATTTTGGACTATCATTCCCACACTTGTGAGAGAGGAACATCTGACTTTTGCTGGGACTAAATTTAGAAGAAACACCTATGATCAGGAATGATATTTTTGGATGGGCAGCATCAAAGAAACCACTTTTCCAGAAGGGGAACAGGGTGACAAGGCCAAGATATGTTAAAGCTCACAAAGATTGGAATGAAGATCAGGGAAAGTTTGAAATGTTTGAGTCCTGTCATCAATAATATGTTATATATGGTCACAATGCCACTGCTAAAACAAGATCTACTGGTGGCCTTTTGCACAGTACTGTACATGAACAAGGCAACACAAAACAGCTCAGTTCTGCTCAGTTCAATAATAAGCAGATTAGAGTCTTGTTCTGCAGGTTTCCCAATGGTAAGACCAACCTCTCCAGCAACAGTATTGGGTTTTACCTGGTTCTTGTGGGCTTAGGTAGATTTTTTTCTTAATTAAGTCCTGTTTGTGAAGACCCTGCATGTATTCCCATTAGTCCCTGTAGTTCCTTGAGCTGGCAAACCCACTTTAGAAATACCTCATCAAAAATTCTGTCTACACTTGCATCAAGCCAGTAGCATTTCATATTACCATAGCATGTGATCATATTGACATTTTGTATGAAGTCAGCTCATCCACAACTCAAACATCTTATCAAAAAAATGTTACCAAAACCTGCACCTGCAAAAGTACTTACATCTGAGCATAAAGCCATTCAAGTTTGTCAGAAAATGATCCATCCATGAGTACATGTGTACCAAACACTCCTCAGCTTCTCCCCAGGAAGTGCTACCATACTTCCTTTCATTAGTAGAGAAGGTACCCAATTTCTGCTGGCGACCCCTAGTGTATGCCAAAAGAACTACTCAAAAGAAAGCTATATGGTACATGGGACCACGTCTAGTACAGTTCTAACCCAGAAGGTACACTAGTTACTGTGGAGGAAGCCCACACAAACATGAGGAAAACATGCAAACTACATAGGCAGAGACCGTGCTGGAAATCAAAGCCAATGACAAATTTATTTCTATAGCGCTTTTTAAAATGGAGCATTGTCTCAAGGTAGCTATTCAGTTATCTAGGCCCACAGCTCTAGATAACTTAGCAAACCTAAGGCGGCAGTGGCAAGAAAAAAGTCTTGAAATGTTATAAGGAAGAAACCTTGGGAGGACCAAGACTCAGAAAGGGACCCCAAACTCCTTGGGCAGCCTAGATGTTATATGTAAGAATTAATATTTATTAAATAATTAATGGTAATTGTTTCAATAAACAGAAGCTAATAATATTAAGCAGAATAGAATAAATAGAGAACATAATGCACATGTAGGGCAGTAGTAAATATAAATAAAACCGAACAGGGGAACTCTGGAGCTGTGAGGTGATCTGATTTGCAAGAACTTTATGAAGTCAGTGAGTACGTGCAGATTTAAGGCAATGAATACAACATGTTGAAGGGGAAAGGAGGACAGTCAGACGTTGTTTATCTATATTTCTGTTCTTTGGTCCTTTGGGCTCTTCCCCTCCCATTCCCATGCCTTTTTAGAAGCACCGGTAAAATTGTTCTATTATGAATTGAGCCCTGCCAAGACAAAGCAAAATGCACCCAATGGGGTGTTAAACAATGAATAGGATTACTGTAACCATGAAGTATCACCGCTCACTAAAACGGGTGCAGTACAGGAAGAGTGATGACTATTTTCCAGAGGTTTCACCAGCACCTTTCAGAGAGGAATCACTATGGATTAGAAGGGATCTCAGGTGGAAAATCCATTGGGGCTCTAGTGGGGGACTCTTTAACTACCAAGTCAATGTGCAGCCCCAAGGCTGTTAAATGAAAAGAGAAGGTCACATGATAGACGTTGAAGCGTGAAATAGCACTGCGCGCTTTGCATATCTTGAAAAAAAAAGTTTTCTTTAAATTAAATTAAATACGTTGTTCTGAATTCATGCATTCGGTCAATTCTTACCCTTCAGAAGAAGCCAGTGGTGGAGGCTGCATACGACAGCATATTGAGAGGCAATGACTTGACTGAGCGCCTGAAAAGGAGTGGAATAATCTATAAATTGAATCTGTTCGTTGTGCGTTTTATCTGAGTTGTCATTGCGGGCATCTGTTCCACCTGAACCATTTCCATCGCAAGCATAGTGGGGTTAATCAGTCAAGGGAAATAAACATCCCCATCCAGTCAATTTCCCCTGTTTATGAAACCACGTTCCCAGCGGAGCGTCCCGGCATATCAATTACACCACAGTGTGACCTGGTTTCGTCTTTTGTTCTCATTGCTGAGCACGAAGCAAATGTCTTCGGCCTGCCGCATCGAGAAAAACATGCTTAGTCTGTCGTCAGTGGAATCAATGGAACGTATACAAGCTTTATGGACAGGGCTTCAGTTCCTTAAAGCCTCGGCTTTTGTATCTTACCCTATTTTCTTATCAGCTCTTTCAAGTTCAGTTTTTTTCTTTCTATCCATATGGATTCTTCAGATCCAAGTCAAGTCAAATTTATATATACTCTTTTTTTTTTTTTTTTTACAACAGAGCTTTGTCTCGAAGCAGCTATACAACTATCTAAGCTCACAGCTCTAACTGAGCAAGCCTCGGGTGACAGCTGCAAGGAAAAACTGCCTAATAAGGAAAAAAGGACTATAAGGAATAAAGGATTATAAGGAAGAAAGGAACTGACACTCCAGAAAGGCGGCAAACTTCCTTGAGCAGCCTAGCTATTATATATATGATACCTTTATAGTACAGGGACTGTGGTAGCCTAGCGGGTTACAACTGATACAGTCTTACAATCCAAGCAATTGTGGGTTATGGGTCTTGCTCAAGGACCCATCAGTGGCAGCTTGGCAGAGGTGGGATTTGAACCCTGGACCCTCTGGTTCATAGTCTGTGGACTGTGGTAGCCTTGTGGGTAAGGTCCTGGACTATGGACCAGAAGGTCCAGGGTTCAAATCCCACCTCTGCCAAGAATTGCTTGTAAGTCACTCTGGATAAGGGCGTCTGCTAAATGCTGTAAATGTAAATGTATGTGCCGCTTACTGACTGCATGATGTTCTGTGAAACAGGTCGTTGACCACAGTGGACGCTGACCAGACATTATCATAGTCATATAGTCTTATTATTCTACCGTAATGTAAATAGAAATAATAACTTGTGTGTAAAAAATGTGTGTAAACGATACGTAAATGCTCCAGCGATACAGCTGAAAACACGAGTGGAAGCCTAAACTGCTATAATCATGCTAAACCATTTTTAATTTATGAAAATTCACATAAAAATGAGTGGAAAGCTGTAACACTGAACAGGATGGTATGACAGACCTGATACTTTTGTTTGGTGGAAGCCAAAAATGCATTGATCAGCCAGATGGTTTACACACAGACTCAACAATTTAATGAGAACCAGTTTACATAATTATAGTTTAGACACAATGTAAACAAAGCAGTACTACTTACAATAGGACAGATGCATGCACTTATGAATGCCGTGGCAGTCTGTCAGTTTGGCATTGATATATGTGCGTTCTTTCCTCTGAAAATGCCTTAACTCTCGCCTCTGCTCGTGGATCCACAGCGATGACTGAGAGTTAAAAGACAGAGTTTTATTCCCTATTATAATTCATTATCATTCTTAAGACCTCGGTTGTCAAAGTGAACGGACCTTGATTGGACAGTTGTTTGTTAAGAGGAGCAATACCTGTAATAGTTTTTTAAATCCACAGTAGCTAAATCCCAAAAAAGCCGCATGAAACACAGCTCCAACTTTTGGCACCACTACGGTTTTTTATATCCGCCGACATTTTCCCCCATTATTAACTGAATTGAAAAAACCTTGCAATATCAGAGTGATATAAATCGACTTTATGTTTCGGTAGCATAACTCGAGGTGGGCTCGCAGTAAATTTTTAAAAACAACTCCCAGCGTGAGCTGAGGGAGCAGCCGATGAAGTCCCCCCTCCTCCCCAGCCAGATTGTCTCTCGCTGTATTTCCTCACGATGTATGTCTCTGTCTTTGAGGTTTGTGGTGATATGTGGCAGACGCACCGCATACATGTGGTAAAGTACGACTCCCTTGATGGTCTCGCAGACCGGCTTGATAGTGATTTGAAAAACATGTTCAGGATTACACCCCTGCTCCGTTTTCCATGCGCGGTTTTGGACGTAGCATGTCACGTTCTTACCTAAGCAGCCCTCCGCCAGCCTTAAGCAAAATGCCGGGACCTTGAGCAGCAAGTGTCTGGAAATTTGAATGATGAGGCTCAGAGTTTGCTTATTCCAACAAAAACACCCCCCTGCTGTCCAGAAAGAGGAATGGGGTCGTCCTGTACGGCGTTTAGGCGGCGCTTTGTGAGGGACATATTGGCTGTGTGTTCTGTGTAATATATGGCTGGTAGAAACACCTGCAGAATTGGGCTATTATTCTTGATTTGCTGAAGCCTGTGTGAAAGCTGGAACCCCTGAGCTAGATTAGCAGAGGAGGTGTGAACATGGGGTCAAGGGTACAGGCAGCCTTTGAACTGCCTGCCACCAAAGGCTTTGCCTTTAAAAGCTGATGTCGCACTGTATCAGGTGACTGGCTTTGCAGTTGTTCTTACGTAAACATGCTGCATATGATATACAGTACTGTGGAAAAGGCATTCCTGCATTGTTCACTTTATATCCTGTTTATTCTGTATTTACGTTCTAGTCCTCACTGCAGTTTGTAGTTCTAGAATTACAGACTGTAGTCCATCTATTTCTCTACATACGTCGTTCGTCCCCTTTACTCGGTTCTCTAATGGTCAGGACCCCCACAGAACCAGCACAAGTCAGGTACTATTTGGATGGTGGATTGTTGTGTGTGTGTGCTGGTATGAGGCACAGCAGTGGCTGCTGGAGTTTTTAAACTCCTGAAAAGTAGTCCACCAACCAAAAAAATGTCAGCCACGGGCATCCTGTAGTATGGTAGATGTCTCTAATAGAGTGCTCAGTGAGTGCACAGAGTGTTTAAAAACTCCAGCAGCACTGCTGTCTAATCCATTCGTAGCCAAGGGTCTGTGGTAACCTAGCGGTTAAGGTACTGGACTCAAATCCTGTAGGCGCAGGGTTCAAATCCCACCTCTTGTGTTTGAAGCTTCTTTAAGGTTGGCATATATACAGTAGCCTGTATATTAAACTCCTCAGTTTATGATACATGTAACTTATGATGGATTTGTCTGAACATATCCCCATCATAAATCAGGCAGCACCTGTACAATACAGCTCCATTAATGTCTAGAATGCCTTATATACAGTGTGGATTTTCTGGGGGTCTGGAACGGATTCATCCAATTTAAATCATTCCTTATGGAATGTTCCTGCATGTTGCTACGTTTGGAGCGTCCTTCATTTGGTTTCAGTTGTTAAAACTGAAGTAGCTCTTGGTTTTTCTGTAGTTTATTGCTAAAATTTCATCAAATGTAAACTGAAATTTACTTGCACTGGAAGTCTGCACAAAAGGAATTATTTATCGCAGTACCTTTTTACTAAACCATGTACAGGGGTTGGACAATGAAACTGAAACACCTGGTTTTAGACCACAATAAGTTATTAGTATGGTGTAGGGCCTCCTTTTGCGGCCAATACAGCGTCAGTTCATCTTGGAAATGACATACACAAGTCCTGCACAGTGGTCAGAGGGATTTTAAGCCATTCTTCTTGCAGGATAGTGGCCAGGTCACTACGTGATGCTGGTGGAGGAAAACGTTTCCTGACTCGCTTCTCCAAAACACCCCAAAGTGGCTCAATAATATGTAGATCTGGTGACTGTGCAGGCCATGGGAGATGTTCATCAAACCAATCTTTCACCAGTCTTGCTGTGTGTATTGGTGCATTGTCATCCTGATACACGGCACCGCCTTCAGGATACACTGTTTGAACCATTGGATGCACATGGTCCTCCAGAATGGTTCGGTAGTCCTTGGTAGTGAATGTGCAATTAATGAAGATTGGCCACCAGACTGGTCCAATTTAGCCATGAAACCTCCCACACTAAAATGACAGGTGTTTCAGTTTCATTGTCCAACCCCTGTAACTTCCATTGCATAATTTAACTGACGAAAAAGCTGGTATGTCCGTAGCTTTACTCTGGCCAGGCTTTAAAAGATTGATGATTGATTAAGGTATTGATTGTAGATTCAACAAGGTGCTGGAAACATTCCTCAGAGATTTTGGTCGATATTGATATGGCAGCATACCATGATGTCAATCTCCCACTCCACCACATCCCAAAGGTGCTCTATTGGATTGAGATCTGGTGACTATGGAGGCTGTCATGTCCAAGAAACCAGTCTGAGATGATTTGAGCTTTGTGACACGACGCGTTATCCTGCTGGTACACTGTGGATGGACATGGATGGCACGTCTTCTGACGTATGAAGCTGCTGGTCCCAAATGTACTTATCAAAATTCCATTATTGCCTAATATAGCCTTTAAATGCAGTATCATAATACAATAAGTGAGGATTTACAGTCAGTTATTGTGATGTGATTTGTTAAACGCAAACACATGCCGAAAACTTCTTTTTTTTTATTCTTAGAAGGATTCAATATACACAGAGCTCTGCTTCTAATTCCCCAAAAGTATGTTAAGACATGTTTTTGTTGTTCAGCCAGCGATGAGATTCCAACCTCATGTTGTACAGCATTAACACGCTGATGATGTTTGACACATTCTTAGCACTTGGAATCGCTTTTGTCCTGCGTTGCCAAGATGGCAGACTCATGATAGACTTGAAGCCTTTGAAAGCTTTTAAAAAGGGAAGAAAAGGGATTCTAGATTGACTATTTCCTGCGGCGCTCGCCTAATTTGCTGCCCCTTTTATACTGATTGTCTTTTTTTTTTGAGTAAAGTAGACAAACCCCCACTACTGCACAAATCGATATGAAACCCTCTAAAAGCTTTCTGAAAATGTCTGTGAGAGAGCCGCCGTCTAACATAGACTTGTGGCGTTCCGTCGTATTAGCCCAAAAAGTCGGTTTAAATTAAGAGCGAGATTAAATTAAATGAGACTGTTCTTTTATGTCAATGTCTTCTCCTGAGCAAGTGTTTGGGTCACTTAGTGCTCTGTTTTAGCCACTGCATGCTGATCCATTAAAGTGTCCTGAACTTGATTTATAAATGATTAACCACTCTAGGATCTATGATATTGCTTTTATGGATTGGTTTTGGGTCTGATTGGTCGTCATGCTTGAAGCCACGTTTTCCTTTTAAAACGTTGAATAAAGAAACATTTTGACAGTTATCTACATCACAGGATTTTACAATGGTTCAGTTTACGATTTTTTGTACGTTATGTACGTATGAAACATAAATACACTCAGCAGAAACGTACTCTGAGTTTTGAATTCTGAGCATTCGGGTAGTGGCGCCAATGGACTAACGTACAATAAGTACATTGTACAATAAGTTATATGAGATATGCAACACTTTATTATAAAATAAGCTCTGTGTTAAGGATTTTGCCCAACTGTAGGTTAATATAAGTGTTTTAGGCATGTTTAGGATGCATGGTATATACAATATATTAAACTCCTTGGATACGATTCATTCAACTTAAGACGGTTTGTCGGAACATATCCCCATCATAAATTGGTGTGTGCCAAACAAGCGGACCTAGACCTCCTGAACAGTTGGGTCTTGGTCAGATTCCAAACAGCAGAAGACCACACCTGGTGCCACTTCTCTCAGCTAAGAGCAGGCAACTGAGCTAAAACTGGACAACAGAAGATTGGAAAAACATTGCCTGGTCTGATGAGTCCATTTCTGCAGCGACCTTCAGATGGTTCGGCCAGAATTTGGCGTAAACAACATGAAAGCATGGATCCATCTTGCCTTATGTCAGAGATTCAGGCTGTTGGTGGTGTAATGGTGCGAGGATATTTTGTTGCCATATTTTGGGACTCTTAATACCAACTGAGCATTGTTCAAACCCCACAGTCTACCTGAATATTGTTGCCGACCGTGTGTATCCCTTTATGACCACAGTGTACCATCTTCTGATGGCTACTTTCGGCAGATCAAATCATCTCAAACTGGTTTCTTGATCATGACAGTGATTTCTCAAATGGACTCCATAGTCACCAGATCATAATCCAATAAATCACCTGTGGTGGAACGAGAGATTTGCAGGCATGGGGAGGACATCCAGACTCCACACAGAAAGAACCCAGGCCACCCCACCCTGGGATTGAACCCAGAACCTTCTTGCTGTGAGGCGGCGGTGCTACCCACCGAGCCACAGTGCCACCCTTTAATAGAAAAACTGCATATTTTAGTGGAGTATGATCCTTTTTTTGGTTGATAACATGTCCTACGTAGCAATATATCTTACTTAAAATGAGTGACTTTTGTAGAAATCGGGTGCATAATGTCATAAGGAGACATATGGCATACATTTGTGCTTTTCAGCTGCTAAGAGTTTCTTCTGATGTGACCTTTGTTAAATTCACCGTGTTGGCCTGTTCTGTCAGGACCGATTTCCTTACTTTAGCAGTGCTCAGTTTTGATAAGTCATTTAATAAGCAATCAAACACCTGCAAGACTTTTGGATTTTTAGCCGCGGTGAGTGAAATGTCGGCGTTCGTGAGAATCCGATCAGTCAGCATAAGGAAATGTAATTGTATTGCTGTATAATTGCTCTACACGATGTACAGCCCTCACAAGGTTCAAACGCTGTGAATGATTTCACGTTGAAGGCATGAGCTAAATGGAATATAATTGGTAAAACATTGCCATGAGAAGTTGCTCTTGACGTTAAATTGACCCTCCATCCATTTTGTTATATTTGGCCCGTTCCACCAGAATGTGAATGTTATAGGCATATCAGGGGCCTGGGTCGAGGAAAAGCGTCAGTCAGTCACACTTGGTTAACACGTGCAGAAAATCTTCTCTCCTGCGATTCCTGAGCTTGATCCCGAGCCAACGATAGCATGAAATGTATGTTCCCAATAAATAAGAGGCTTGGGTTTTGGTGTCAGGTGGTTTGTATCATCCGCAAAGTGTGTTTGTTACATTTGATGATAAGCACATGTCTTTGGTATGGCTCTGGGTTGTAAATAATCTCGTCTTTGAGGAGCACCATGTTTTTTGAATAATAGATGAAAGCCTGGGTTGGCAGTATCTCCGTGGCTTATAGCTGCAGTGTTTAACCTTCCCGCTCTGTGATTGTTTAATGGAGTATTCCTGAAGATCACGGGCTATATTTGACAGTGGATGATTGGTCCTTCTATGGCTGTTAATCTTTTTCCTAGTGTGATATCTGGCAGAAGGTTTTAGGGTTCTGTGTGATGTCCAGTACTGTGCAAAAGTCCTAGGCTAGTATTAGATTTGTATTTTAGCAGTGGTATTGTGGGCAGTCTCATCATTAAGATACAAACAGAGAGTAGGTATACAAAATGGCGTCTGTAGGCAAAAATCGGTATTTAGTGTGACCTTTGCAAAAAAGTGGTTTCTTGGCTGCTACCTTGTAGAAAGACCATTCCTGAGCAAGCCTCCTCAGAATGTAGAAGCTACGAAGGCTGATTTTTCTGATTTTTTCAGTTTAAGAAAGATAAGCACCATTTAACAGCCATTTGATTAATGTTTGTTCACTTTAAGACCAAATTCTTAACAATTGTAATAAAGTAAAATAGGAAACAATTTTCCCGTATTTTCTGGTTGTATTCTAATGAAGAGACTGAGAAAGAATTATAGTCGGTCATTATACCATTGCTAAAACAACAAGTCAAATGGTGGCCTAAGACTTTTGCACAGTACTGTAGATACTGTGGGCTGGTACTGTAGAATACTATTCCTAGCGTCAAAAGACCAGAGCCTCCTACAGCACCTCAAGTCGGGTAGCTTTAAAGGCAAAGCTAAGCTACAACACAAACACTACACTCAAAGATGGGCTCTCAGCTACCATCTTATCCTCCCATTGATGCTTTTTGTCTACTCTCTGTCCTCTGAAAATTGATCTACCTCCATCTGTCTTTCTTACTCTGTATTTTCGTCTGGCTCGGATTGCCAGAAAACTGAGTCACATCAGTCTTTTTTTAGTGCTTCCACCCTTTGCCACCCTTTCATTTCCACTCATAGCTATATGCAATAGTAAAACATGACAAGGATCAACGTGGGGTGAACGAATCAATAGCAGATAAGCCATCACTTGTTGCTCTGCTTTGAATTAAGGCTCCGTCAGCACCAAAACAACTTAGACGGCTTTATCCTGTTTTCCTGAGGCGTTGGTGACACAGTGTTTTTGGGGCATGGGGGTTGGGGGGGCAAGCTGAGTGCCAAGTGCTAGAGTCATAGTGCTGAGGTTTTCTATCACCCTTCTGAGTGTCAGACTGGACAAGGCCTTCAAAGAGTAGAAAAAGAGGGAGGGAAATGCAGTACTGCGCAAATGTCTTATGGCCACAGTTGGATTAGATATAGCATTGTTTTAGCAAAAATCTAACGCTGGGACTGTGGTAGCCTAGCGGTTAAGGTACTGGACTATGGACCTCAGGGTTCAGGGTTCAAATCCCACCTGTGCCAAGCTGCCACTGTTGGGTCCTTGAGCAAGACCCTTAACCCACAACTGCTTGGATTGTAAGACTGTACCAATTGTAAGTCGCTCTGGATAAGGGCGTCTGCTAAATGCTGTAAATGTAATGCAGCGGCCTTTTTTTTTATACCAGCAGAGGGCACAATCATGTCATTTCATATAGTTTTAAGATTCTTTTTCTTTAAATTTTTATACAAGAACAGCACATGTTATTTTGAATCATTACTCTTTAGGAATTAAAAAAGGAATGTTTTCACTCGGTTATTTAAGGCCATGGTTCCCTACCTGGGGGCGGCAAACATCACTAGGGGTGCGCGAGGCTTTTGTCTGCTCTGAGATGCTCAGAGTTTGTCAAAATAAAATTGAACTTTTGTAACAAATACTACTTGTGTAAGGTTTGGTGAAGCTACAATAGAACATTTTGTTTACAATTTTAAAACTGTTTCTAAGAGTTTATTGTTGTTTAAAACCTGCATTGTTTACCATTTAGAAATAAAAAACAAATGTAAAATCAATAATCATGAGGAAAATCGCATTGCGAATCAAATCCTGTACAGTGTATTGTTACACCCCTATGGCCATTACACCATTGCTACAACAACAGATATAATGGTGACAAGTGTAACACAAGCAAAGCTGACTAATCTGGCCAGTGGGGCTGCCTTTTCCCTGCAGTGCAGTGGGAGCTCAGTACAGCGTTGTGTGTATCAAGACGGATTACAGGTGGAGAATGGCAATCACAGCTCGTGGGAGAAGGGGAAGGTGAAGACAAAGGGGCAGAGGAAGAGAAAGGAAAAGAGCTGGGGTGGGAGACGTGGGGAGATGGAGTGTAGAAATGAGAAAGAGGAGAGAGAAAAGAATGGCAAACGTAACAGATAGTCAAAAGCTGTGCAAAGGTGAAGAGCACGTTCCTGGCGGTGAGGTTTAGACGTCGGGGTAAACCTCGTCGGGAGCTTCTTGTGAAAGCACGCGGCGTTCGATCAAAGCACGCTGTGAATTAATTAACTCAGCATGCATTATTCAACACATTTTGGCTGCTGAGCTTCTAACGGTGGTGCTCCACTCCTCAGGGGAACAAAAGAATCCACAGAACGTCTGATAACGCACTGGCATCATGGGCCTCCGGAGGAACGTGTGCAAAGCCCGTTTCTGCTCCGTCATGCTGCTGGGAGTGATGGAACTCTGTTGCTGTGTATTGTTCATTACATTATGATCCTGCGTATAAATAAATGCTAGGATAGATTTTGGCCAAGTGGTTGTACTACTATCTGGAATGACAGAGTATTTTAACTAGCACGTAACACTGTGTAGACAAAGGTTTGTGGACACCCAAAAAGTTACATCTAGAATTTGATCTTATGAAAGGGTTTTCCACTCGATTTTGGAACATGACTGTGAGGTTGGCTTCTGATGTTAGATAATAAGCCCTGGCTCACTTTTGGCTTTCCAGTGCATTTTCAAACTGTCTGATGGAGTTGAGGTCCAGGTTCTGTGCAAGCCAGCCTTCAAAAACAAAGTTGGCAAATCAGTTCTCTATGGACTTTGTCTAAGGACAGCAGGGCAGAATGTTAATGAACTAACTCAGTGGAAGCAGAAACCTATAAATGTGTCATATTGAGAGTCACTGGACAGGAGAGTATCATATTGCGCATCACTTGTCCAGGGAAAAATATTCAAAAAATTCAAATTTAGAGTTTCTGCTGAATGTGTATTTATGTTTATTATCGGATTCTCATCGTAAATTCGAAATATTGTAAGTGAGGCCATCATTAAATGAGGACTACCTGTATTATGAATGGTACATGTGAGTGCTGCTGAAATAGCAGAGCTCAGTTATTAGAAGGGATGTCCACAAACTTTTGTCTATATAGTAGGGGTGTAACAATGCACTCTGTTCACGATTCGATTTTCTTCCGATTTTTTATTTCTGAAGTGTAAGCTGTGCAAAACAATGCACATTTTCTTGAACACGTTTTAAAAGCAGAGGATTAAAAACAGAGGATTAAGATACAATGTGCTTTGTAGCTTTGCCATATAGTAAATAACCCAGTGAAAACTTGGTTATTAAACCTAAAGAGACCATTTTTAGCCTTCTTGTTGGCTCTTGCATTATTTTGGGAAGCTAACTTTTGACTTATTTTAACTTACTTATTTACTATACATATTTTATGCATTCCTGAGTTTCTAAACCATTTTCCTTGTCGTCTACAGCTTCCGTAAAACACCCAAAAAGCTTCCCACATATATTCTTATGTCGACACATGATATATCGAAACTGCGATGGGAAAAGTCGCTATATGGAAGGGTTGTAAATCGATCCGTTTCCATAGTAGACAAAACATTAAACCAGGTGGTCAAATTGTGTGAACTGAAGACATCAAAACACTTGCAACTGATACAATCTTTAAGAGCATTGGATTGTAAAATCAGTTTTAGGTCGCTCTGGATAAGTTGTTATAAAAGTACACCTATCCAAGGAAGCCTATTGAAAAGATCAACTGAGATGCTGACTAGTCAGCAAAACCAGCTAAATTCAGGAAAACTAGTGAGGTTATTGGGACACAACATGCAAGTAACAGAAACAGGCACCAGAATCTCTAGATCAGCTGCACACCAGGGATAAGTGGAAGACTGGCCTGAAACAAAGAGGATATTTAGTCACTGATGTAAACCTGACATTAAACTTGACATTACTGCTACAACGGGAGGCGTAACTAAGGATTAGGGAGGAAATGACTCAAGGAACAATTTTTTGTTATGCGAGCTTAAGCCAACATACCTACAGTTAAAGTAGGAGAGTTTTCTGACGAATCATTACTTTTGTTCTAATTCCCTGTTTGTTTTATTCCAGTTTATTAACATAAGAGTTAAGGGCGCTTGGGTTACACAATACGGTAGCCCACCACCGTCACAGGGACCTGGTTCCTTCTGGCCGGGTCAGACACAAACCCAACAGCCCTGACCAAGAAAAATGTGCTTCTAAATGTGGAAAAAACCATAATTGCAAGCTTAATGCTAATACATCCAAAGATTTCACTCATTTTCAGCTGCACGTTTCCCAGTCTACATAGACGTGTATGGACAAATGTCTGTGTTCTGTTTCTAGGCTCAGGCAAAAACATTTCTGACAGGCTTCTCCTGTGCTTTACTTTGTTTCCTTTAGCTTTAAAAATAGAACCCAGGCTTTACTCTGCCGTGTTTTGCTGGCAATAGACTTATCAACCAAAGTATCTTCTGCAAAGTATATAAATATTGCCTGAGAATCTTGAGTCATTCATAAAGTCTAACGTAAAAACCGTATTGGCATGTCTATTCATGTCCGTAACACACTGCTTACATTTTTGGTTCTTCTCCAAGGTATTTATGAGTCCGGCTTTGTTCATCGTTTTGAAGAGTTGTCTGTTTGTATGGAGACTGCTTTCATAAAGGGTTTTTTTTTATTGAGGGCTCCTTTAAGGCTTTAAATTGATGCCTCTTGGCAAGAGAAGAAAGTTTACCTCGTAGGCTGTACAGGTTCAGTTTCATGTTAACTTGGTGCCCATGTGTGTATTGTTGAAGTGTAAACCCCTAGACTTGTCAACTTTAATTTCCATAGTTTCTTAGATGCGGAAAAATGTAGCACAAAGCCAGAGGACATTTGGATAAAAGATTGCAGTCACATTGTAGGTTAAGTTCCATTCAAGTTTCTAGTAGACACTGTGACCTAATGGTTTTAAGCTAAAGACAGGCAGAAGGTATAGGGCTTAATGGTACATACTGGGGGAGTGTAAGGGTGAACAAGTTTAATGTCAGAGGATCTGGTTTTCTAAGCAGGGGTGTTGATCGTCCTAACTAATGACCATATGATTGGCGTACTACACCATCTTTAATGCATTCGCAATGCAGTTCTGTTCTATACTACCCCCGGTACGTACATATCTACTGTATATACAGGCTCCTTAGTGCAACTGCCTAAATCAGCCAGTCACATGGCAGCAACTCAATGCATTCAGGCATGTAGATGACCTGCTGAAGTTCAAACTGAGCATCAGAATGGGGGAATTAAGGTGATTTGCTGGTGCTAGATGGGCTGGTCTGAGTATTTCAGAAACCGCTGATCTACAGGGATTTATAGAAAATATCCAGCTCTCTGGGCAAAAATGCCTTGTTGATGCCACAGACCAGAGGAGAATGGCCAGACTGGTTTGAGCTGACAGAAAGTAACTCCAATAACCACTTGCTACAACTGAGGCCTGAACACACAACATGTCAAACCTTGAAGCAGATGGGCAACAACAGCAGACGACCACATCGTCAGATAAGAACAGACCAACTGGAGGCTACCAATTCGCATGGGCTCACCAATATTGGGACAACAGAAGAATGGAAAAAACACGTTGTCTGGTCTGAGGAGTCTTGTTTCTTACCCAACATTCAGATAGTCGGGTCAGAATTTGGTTTGGTAAACAAATCCATGAATGAAACACACTTGGCACACGTTTGGACCCCTTAATACCCTTTGAGTATTGTTTAAACCCCCAGCCTACAGTGGGGGCAAAAAAAGTATTTAGTCAACCACTGATTGTGCAAGTTCTCCTACTTAGAAAGATGAGAGAGGTCTGTAATTTTCATCATAGGTACACTTCAACTATGAGAGACAAAATGAGGAAAATATCCAGTAAATCACATTGTAGGATTTTGAAAGAATTCAATTGTAAATTATGGTGGAAAATAAGTATTTTGTCACCCACAAACAAGCAAGATTTCTGGCTCTCACAGACCTGTAACTTCTTCTTTAAGAGGCTCTTCTGTCCTCCACTCATTACCTGTATTAATGGCACCTGTTTGACCTCATTATCTGTATACAGACACCTGTCCACAGCCCTCAAACAGTCAAGACTCCAAACTCAACCATGGCTTAGATCATGGCACCCAAATGTGTGGAGGGAGAATGTGTGGAGGGAGTTGAAAGTTCATGTTGCCCAGCGACAGCCCCAAAACATCACTGCTCTAGAGGAGATCTGCATGGAGCAATGGGCCAAAATACCAGCTACAGTGTGTGCCAACCTGGTGAAGACTTACAGGAAACGTTTGACCTCTGTCATTGCCAACAAAGGTTATGTTACAAAGAATTGAGTTGAACTTTTGTTATTGACCAAATACTTATTTTCCACCATGATTTACAATTAAATTCTTTAAAAATCCTACAGTGTGATTTCCTGGATTTTTTTCTCACTTTGTCTCTCATAGTTGAAGTGTAGCTATGATGAAAATTACAGACCTCCCTCATCATTCTAAGTTGGAGAACTTGCACAATCAGTGGCTGACTAAATACTTTTTTTGCCCCACTGTATCTGAATATTGTTGCTGACCATGTTCATCCCATTATGACCATAGTGTACCAACGACTGATGGCTACTTCCAGCAGGATAACACACCATGTCACAAAGCTCAAATCATCTCAAACCTGAACATGAAAATGAGTTCACTGTACTCAAATGGCCTCCACAGTCACCAGATCTCAATCCAATATAGAAGCTTTGGGATGTGGTGGAACGGGGAGATTCACATCATGGATGTGCAGCTGACTAAACACTCAGCAACTGTGTGATGCTATCATGTCAATATGGTCCAAAATCTCTGAGGAATTTGAAGGTTTCCAGCACTTTGTTGAATCTATGAATAATTAAGGCAGGCCTAAAGGCAAAAGGGGGGTTTAACCCAGTACTAGCAAGGTGTACCTAATGAAGTGGCAAGTGAGTGTCTTTCACCCATGCAACCTTTACGTAGTCCTTTTTTGGACTGCATCCTTCCACACATGAAAAACGCATTACGCATGATGTGACATATAACAAATCTCACATGGATTTGGTGGAATTTACATTTTAAACACTTGAATTTATTTACCAGCTGTGTCTTCACTCTACCTAATGACTAGACAATGGCTCCCTAATTTCAGAATTACTCCAATTTGCAGACATTTCTGGGGATTAGATTTACATTTGGAGGTGAGGTAATATGTTATTGCTGGGCTAGCTCTGTGATTTGAATCCCCCCGAGACAATCGCAGTGGTCCTCAATACTGATTGCTCTTCGTCGTGTCTGAAAACCTACCTACCATACAGTGTAGAGTAGAAATAATAAAATGGAAATAACTTCCATTCGATTTGATAGGAAATGTGTTTTAGTGTCACTGTACAGAGCTCAAAACAAAAAACAGTCAATCAAGCATGGAGGTCACATCAATCATGGGGTGAACGGAAAAACAGCACCAGTGGTTGCTGCAGCAGTCAGCGTCACCGGTGTATTAAGCATTTTTGACAGCCGTCTCCTCCTAAACATTAACTGATCAGGTGAAATCAGGGCCTTTGATGCAGAAACCATCTTTTGCAAATATTATGAGCTGCCTGGAGACCTGTTTAACGATTAAGTGTAAATGCATGTGGTTAAAATCTCACATTCCAGATAGGACAAGTCAAATTTAGTTATATAGCGCTTTTTACAATAGAACATTGTCTCAAAGCTTTTACTGTGGTGGCAAAATGGACCTGAATGTCCAGGGTTCAAATCCAACCCTCTTCCAAGCTGCTGGATCCTTGAGCATGGCCTTTAAAAAACAAGTGATGGATTGTAAGATTGCTTCATTTGCATGTCGATTCAATGAAATGTAAGCATGTCTGTGGCGACAGTGGCGAGGATAAACTTGCTAAATGTGATGAGGAAGACACTTTGGGAGGACCAAGACTCAAAAAGGGACCTCCTTGGGCAGCCTAGATGTGTCACATGAAAGGTTTTAATGGAATCAAAAGTGTAATAATTATCAGTCCATTACCTAGAGCATCTTACAGCTGATACAGTCTTACAATATACAGTCCAAACAAGTGGGGGTTGCACATGGGTCCAACAGTGGCAGCGGTCAGTGGACCTTGTGATCCATAGCCCGGTAGCTTAACTGCTGCACCAGCGCAGTCCAGTGAATGGTTCCATATGTTATTTTTTCCTTTGATGCCAGACCTGTTATGATGCGTTCTTCTGCAGGCTTATGTGACATCATTGCACCAGATTGTGTGTTAATGTTGGTGAGTGTTTAAGCACCCTCTAGATCCAGGTCGACCCAGGACATGGTGTGTAGGGAGCAGGGTTATATCAGGTCGTCACCGTGATAGTGGAACAGATCTGATGTAGTAGTTCAGGTTCTGACTGAGTTTATGGTACCGTTTAACAAAATAGAAACAAAGTAGTCTCTTTCCGTGATAAGGTTATCAATCCCTCACCTCAGTAGTTGGACGAAGGTATTGGGACACACCTTTTAATCATTGAATTCAGGTGTTTTATTCAAATCTCATTGCCACAGGTGTATAAAATGAAGAACCTAGACATGCGGTCTGCCTTTACAAACATTTCTGAAAGAATGGGTCGTTCTAAAGAGATCACTGAAGTTGACTATGGTACAGTAATAGGATACCAGCATTGCAACAAGTCAGTTCATGAACTTTCTTCTCTTCTAGATAACCCCAGCAACTGATACAGAAAGTCTCAGACCATATAAAGTGATAGAGCGGAGTCGCCGAGTCCCGTAGTGCATAAAAGTCGCCAATGACCCAATAACTGCAGAGTTCCAAACCTCCTCTGGCATTAACATCAGCACAAAAATGGTGCATTGGAAGCTTTATGGCATGGGTTTCCATGGCCAAGCAGCTGCATGCAAGCCTTATATCACCAAGCATAAGGCCATGCGTCGGCTGGAGTGACTTAAAAGACGCCACCACTGGACTCTGGAACGATGTGGAGTGACGAATCACGCTTCTCTATCTGGCAGTCCGATGGACAAGTCTGAGTTTGGTGAATGTCTGGAGAACGTTAGTTTGATGTAGAAGAACTTGATAAACAACATCTTTGGGATGAATTAGAATGCAGCCCTTTCTCGTCCAGCATACTCACAAGTGCTTCTCTGGATGACTGGGCAAAAATTCCCACAGTCACCATCCAAAATTTTGTGGACAGCCTCCCCAGAAGAGTGCTATAGCTGCAAACTCCATAATAACACCTATGGATTTAGATGTATGTCATAAAAGCTCCTGTAGTTACAATGTGTAGGTGTCCCAATACTTTTGTCCATATAGTGCGTCTTACCTGGTGACTTTCGTTCACACACCCACCAGCAGAGCAGGTAATTATGGGAGTAGTACTAGGTTTGTTGTAAACTGCTGGTAAAAGTGCATGTTTGAAAGGGGTTTTAACCACAAGTAAGTTCACCCTATCATTCAGTTTCAAATTCTATACCCAAACCCTCTCTTCAAAGTCAGGCTTTGTGGCAGGGCCTTCTGGAATAAGTCGCTTTAAATATGTAGGCTTATGTCCGTCGTCATTAAGTCCTCATATAGTTGTCACGTAGCTGTCATCCGTCATCCCAAAGTTAAGTTTTAAAAGTTATAGCCATGTGTTTGATGGAAATCTATGTGTCGCTCCTAACTACACTGCAGTGTACTGTTTCAGGGAATAACAAATGACAGACCCTACCACAGAAATATAATTACCTCAGCACGCGAAGGCGGGCATTGCTTTCGTTTGTAAGCCCTCCACTCCACGGTCCTGTTCTTTTTCGCTCAGGCCTTTCTTTCCGGATGCTTAGCTCCTTAACTTACTGTGGTATCTGTAACTGAAATAGTCCGAGCCATATCTGCTGCTCCATCAACGTAATGCGTCCTGTTCATTTACAACCTACATTTGCGTGGACTTCCAGTACACGTGCAGAATAATTTATAGGCAAAGATTCCCGTCTCCTTTCAGGGGAAGTACAGTATCTTTAGTATAATCTATCCAAAGGCTGCAAATAAATCCGAATGAATAAATCATAGGCGAAACAAAATTGCTGCTGCGGTTTCATTTGGTATACGTGAAGAAGCAGGAACGCAAAAGCTATCAACTGGTGCCTCTGTCCCATTGTGAGTGAGTGAGTGCGTCGTCAAATTTATTTATATTTCCCTTTTTACAACGGGCATTGTCTCAAAAACAAAACAGCTTTATACCCATCAAAGGCCCACAGCACTAACTGAGCAGCTAGGGCGACAGTGGCAAGGAAAAACTCCATAAATGTTATAAAATCTTTGGAGGACCAGACCAAATGGTGACGCCCAACCTACTCCTTTGGGCAACCCAGTTGTGGTGCGTGCATGTGGTGCCCGCATGACGGGACTGGCGCTCTGTCCCAAGCTACACTTAACTTACAAATGAACATCTTAACAATCCAAGCAATTGTGGGTTAAGGGCCTTGCTCAAGGACCCATCACGTGGCAGCTTGGCAGAGGTGGGATTTGAAAACCCTGGATCCTCTGGTTCATAAGTCTGTGGAATGTGTAGCCTAGTGGGTAAGGTCCTGGACTTGGACCAGAGGGTCCAGGGTTCACCGTCCCACCTCTGCCAAGCTGCCACTGTTGGGGCCCTTGAAGCAAGGCCCTTAACCCACAAAAAAAAAAAAAAAATTGCTTGATTATAAGACTGTACCATTGTAAGTCGCTCTGGATAGGGCGTATCTTACACACTCTAGAAGGTAGTCCAGTACCCCCTACCTAACGCTAAGCCCCACAGTCCCGAAGCTTATCCCGCCTTGCACCGGCGATGATGAAATGGATTAAATGTAATTGAAATGTAAATGAGTGAGTGAGTGAGGTTTTTTTATATTTAGATTGGTTATAACTACTCAACTCCCGTTCATTAGCTTGCCCTGCATCAGGTATTAAGCCTGCATAAAAAGAGTCAGGATTCCTAATGGGCTTGTAATGAAGATCGACATCCTGCTGCACTCAACCATGGTCATGCCTCATTACATCCACGATCTAGGTACAAACCAAAATATTCTCATGCAGGAATATGCATGAATATGATACAACCTATTGTTTATGAAAGGACTACAACTGTTGTGCTGTTTAAAACGCCAGCATTATGTTTCTGTGAACCAGGACAGTGACCCGACCCGACATACCACAGTCAACCATAGAGTCTATTATGCTACTGTAATGGAAATATGAGGTATTTTCACGAGAAAACTGCGTGCAAACGATACGCACATGTTCAATATACCGCTGAAAACACACGTGGAACGCCACACCCATCTACACAGTAGCAGCTCCCTGATGCTATCAGCAATTCTTTACCGAAAATACAGCAACGTACCGATACGAACCCATGTCTAAGGGAAAGGCCGTAACACGTAAGAGGATGGTACGATGGACCTGATACTTTGGTCTGACAGAAGCCCAAACAAGCATAGACACTGCAATAGAACCAGTTTTTGTGAACCAGTTTATATAGGTTGGATTGGTCAAATAACGCATCTTACGTTTTCCTGTAGCTGTGTTATCAGTCCTGCACAAAACCCGGCTTGGAGGAATTTTAGCCCCCTTTCCTCCTACAGAACAGCTTCAGCTCTGGGATGTTTGGTGGGTTTCCTCACATTATGCTGCTCACGGGCCACTTCAGGTCCTTCCACACATTTCATGTATTAAGGTCAAGGACTTTGAACTTGGCCATTTTCCAAAACATTAATTCATTCTCTTAACCATTCTTGTGGTAAAGGCTTGTGTTCTTAGGGTCGTTGTCTTGCTGCATGGACCCACCTTCTCCTGAGATTCAGTTCATGGACAGATGTCCTGACATTTTTCTTTAGAATTATCTGATATAATTCAGAATTCATTGTTCCATCAATGATGGCAAGCCATGCTGTCCTAGATGCAGCAAAACCATGATACTACCAAACCATGATACTACCACCACCATGTTTCACAGATGGAATAAGGTTCTTATGCTGGCATGCAGTGTTTTCCTTGCTCCAAACATAATGGTATTGTTTTACAGCAAAAAAGTTCTATTTTGGTCTCCTTCATCCATAAAAACATTCTTCCAATAGCCTTCTGGCTCATCCATGTGATCTTTAGCAAACTGCAGATGAGCAGCAATGTTCCCTTAGGAGAGCAGTGGCTTTCTCCTTGCAGCCCTGCCATGCACACCATTGTTGTTCAGTGTTCTTCTGATGGTGGACTCATGAACATTAACATTAGCCAATGTGAGAGAGGCCTTCAGTTGCTTAGAAGTTCCCCTGGGGTCCTTTGTGACCTTGCCAACTATTACATGCCTTGCTGTTGGAGTGATCTTTGTTGGTCGGCCACTCCTGGGGAGGGTAACAACGGTCTTGAATTTCCTCCATTTGTACACAATCTGTCTGATTGTGGATTGGTGGAGTCCAAACTCTTTAGAGATGGTTTTGTAACCTTTCCAGCTGATGAGCATCAACACTTTTTTTCTGAGCTCCTCAGAAATCTCCTTTGTTCGTACCATGATACACTTCCACAAACGTGTTGTGAAGAGCAGACTTTGATAGATCCCTGTTCTTTAAATAAAACAGGGTGCCCACTCACACCTGATTGTCATCCCATTGATTGAAAACACCTGACTCTAATTTCACCTTCAAATTAACTGATAATCCTAGAGGTTCACATACTTTTCCCACTCACAAATACACACTAATATTTTTGTCTCATTTGTGTAACTGGGATCTCTCTCTATCTACTTTTAGGACTTGTGGGAAAATCTGATGATGTTTTAGGTCATATTTATGCAGAAATATAGAAAATTCTAAAGGGTTCACAAACTCTCAAGCACCACTGTAGGTTAGAGACAATATTCAGGTAGTGAGAGTACTACATACAATAGGACAGGCACATACACTTACAAACATCATTTACAGTTTGTTACAAAGAAGTAGTCACACGAACACGATAAACTTCCACAAAATGTGTCTAAACACATCAACCGAGTTAGAACAGTCTCCAGTCCAAACGTGAGCTAACGAGCACAAGGCCAGGAAGATAGCAAGCATTAAAGTGAATGAAGGACTTCTGCTCTTTTCTTCCTCCTCTGTTTATTTTGAATGGCTGTTGAGGCAACCAGCTGTTTATTTATCATACTTTTTAAGACCTTGGTCACTAAAATGAACAAACGTTGATTGGATGGTCGTTAAACGGCGCATAGCTGTGTATATGCACTGAAAAACCAAATAAAACTCTGCGTGAAGTGTTAACCAAGCCTTATCGTTGCAGTGAGGTGCGAGTGCAAACACACTGATTTGAGGTCGGGTTAGACAGGGGACTCTGCAAACGATAATCAAATATTTTTCTTGGAAAGCATCTCTCTATACAAATGCAACGACCTGCACTCCCATCCCAGCAGTGCATGTAATGTGCTCATTATTCAAGCCAGTTTCGGATGATCCGACTAGGGTGTTGTGTTACATGCAAGGTGTGGGCTGAGCGAAGGATCTGTAACACTCCTGATGAAGGCTAGAGCTGTGCTGCATCTGATACAATCCCCTCTGCTCCCTATAGTGTTCAATGGTGGATGATAAACACAGCAAAAAAAGGTTTTGATGAATTCGCCCAGCGCTGCGGTAACTCTGTATTAGGTAATGCGTGCTGATTGGAAACAGATGTGTTGTGCTACAATCCGCCAAAGGACTATCGGGTTTGTTTGACTTAGCGTTGAACGGCATATCATTAACTGAGAGGCGTAATGTTCAAAACTCAGGAAGAGATAAACTTTCATATATCTACTAGGCTTAAACATCCACCTGTTGTGTGTAACGTTAGCTGTCTTGCTTTCTTGAAAGTCTGTCACTGTGGAATGTGCGTCTCATTGTGTTAGGCCAAATTGGCAAAATTGTTCAAGTCTGAGCTGGCATGAGGGAAAGAGCGTAAACAAAGACAAACATGTACCGAATACTAAACGGAATGAACCCATATGGGAGTGAAAGCTGGACTGATTTGGCTCTGTAGCCTGGAAAACTAGTAAGGTTTCCTCTAGAGCTAAGCTGGCAATAGTGTGGCCTGGTCTGTTAGTCTGCAAGGAATTAAGTGGGTTCAGCTTTTCTCTTGATTCAAGGATGATGCCTGAAATATGCTGATCTTCTGGCTCTGTTCTCTTACCATCATTAATTCCCAACAATGCCATAGCCGTCTTTGGCTGGGAGTCCAAGTAAGCATAATTAACTCTGCTCTTTGTGTGGGAGAGATAACATTCCTCTCAGACTGATACACCATTTTTGGTCACTTTTGGCCTGCATCGTCCTCCATAACCTCCTCCGACTTTGATCCCCATCATGCTCCATGGTGTGAAGGTAAGCACCGTTTAAAGACAAGTCGATCAAGGTTTGTTCACTTTAACAGTCGAGGGCTTAAGGATTATAATCAATTGTAACATTTTTTATCTCTGCACACTGTGACCATAAACAGCCAATCAACATGGCAGGTCAACGAGCAGAGGCAGGAGTTTAAGAACAGAAATCTGCCATTTGTGTCGTGTGCTCTCTTGCTTGGTCACGTTTGGACTGGAGACTGTTATAACTCGGATAATATGTTTAGAGACTTTTTTGTGGAAGTTAATCGTGTTTGTGTGTGTCAGTTTCCACTACTTATTTGTACCAAGCTGTAAATGATGTTTGTAAGTGTATGTACCTGTCCTATTGTAAGTAGTACTTCTTTGTTTGTCCTCTCACTGCCTGTATATTGTCTCTAACTATAACTATATAAACTGGTTCACATTCACTCGTTGAGTCTGTTTCATCTGGCTGCTCTTAATATTGTTCCTCAGAAAAAGAGTTGTTGATGCTCATCAGGCTGGAAAAGGTTACAAAATCTCTACAGAGTTTGGACTCCACCAATCCACAGTCAGACAGATTGTGTACAAATGGAGGAAATTCTAGACCATTGTTACCCTCCCCAGGAGTGGTCGACCAACAAAGATCACTCCAAGAGCAAGGCGTGTAATAGTTGGCGAGGTCACAAAGGAGCCCAGGGTAACTTCTAAGCAACTGAAGGCCTCTGTCACATTGGCTAATGTTGATGTTCATGAGTCCACCATCAGAAGAACACTGAACAACAATGGTGTGCATGGCAGGGTTGACGGAGAAAGCCACTGCTCTCCAAAAAGAACATTGCTGCTCGTCTGCAGCTTGCTAAAGATCATGTGGACGAGCCAGAAGGCTATTGGAAGAATGTTTTGTGGATGGATGAGACCAAAATAGAACTTTTAAAAGAAAAGCGTTATGTTTGGAGAAAGGAAAACACTGCATTCCAGCATAAGAACCTTATCCCATCTGTGGAACATGGTGGTGGTAGTATCATGGTTTGGGCCTGTTTTTGCTGCATCTGGGCCAGGACGGCTTGCCATCATTGATGGAACAATGAATTCTGAATTACATCAGAAAATTCTAAAGGAAAATGTTCAGGACATCTGTCCATGAACTGAATCTCAAGAGAAGGTGGGTCATGCAGCAAAGACAACGGCCCTAAGCACACAAGCCGTTCTACCAAAGAATGGTTACAGAAGAATAAAGTTTATGTTTTGTAATGGCCAAGTCAAAGTCTGACCTTAATCCAAATGGAAATGTTGTGGAAGGACCTGAAGCGAGCAGCTAATGTGAGGAAACCCACCACACATCCCAGAGCTGAAGCTGTTCTGTACGGAGGAATGGGCTAAAATTCCTCCAAAGCCGGTGTGCAGGACTGATCAACAGCTACAGGAACAGTTATTGCTGCACAGGGGGGTCACACCAGATACTGAAAGCAAAGGGTCACCATACTTTTGCCACTCACTAATATGTAATATTGGATCATTTTCCTCAATAAATAAATGACCAAGTATAATATGTTTTGTCTCATTTGTTAACAGGGTTTCTCTTTATCTACTTTTAGGACTTGTGTGAAAATCTGATTGATGTTTTAGGTCACATTTATGCAGAAAAACACAGAAAATTCTAAAAGGGTTCACAAACTTTTACGCACCACACTGCATTTTCTATAATTATTGTGAATTTCCATAAATGAAAAATGCGATGGCGTTAGCAATACTGTGTAGATGGTAGCGTTCCACTCGTGTTTCAGCGATCTTTCTGGTTACTTGTAATATTTCTATTCTTTTCTTCTAGTGCTGTTTTGTCATGTTGCTCTGGTTCCCCTCGTTTTTCGGGATACTTTGTCTGTTATGTGTGTGTTATTGTATTTGTGCCTGGTTCTCTTTCTTGTTTCTGGCTGTGTTTATTGTCCTTGTTTAGGGCCTTTATCTTGTCAGCCTTAACCTAACGTGTTTGTTAGCTTTTGTCCCGTCGGCCTTGTTCTGTTGTTTAGTCTGCTGGTTTTTCTGTGTAATAAAACCCCCACTTACATTGACACCCACTGCAACATCCTTTCCCCCACCCAGAGTGACATCTCCCCTGTAAATCAGAGCTGAACAATATAATGCCTAACAGCACTGGCACTGCAGGGGGCCACTCACGGGGTAACCATATATCACATTGCCATGGCTGTAGTAACGTTTAGGTGACAAGCGCTCAGGTATAAATATCTGAAGCTTTTTTTTTAAGGAAACGTCATTAAAGGATCATTCCTTTTAAAATATGGCTAAAATTTGTTGTCAGTTGTCATGATGCAAAGATCTGCATTTTAATACACTTGACTTAAATATATTGATAAACTGTTGTAGATGTTTATTTGGAATGATCTAAAATGATAAGCTTATTTGGTTTTAGCTGCTATGTATTTCATTTCATGGCTTTCTGTTTCTTCTGCGCAAGAGAAGAGTTTAATTTATTTAGCATTAGTACTACGCAGAGACTTAAATCTCAGGTCGTTAATACAGCCTTTCTAAAGCAAGCCTGAAGAAGTTATTTTTTCTCAATTATTCCAGTATTTATAAAAAAAAGCCAATGTCATTTCTTTATCAGTATTATTCAGCTCTACTAACCAAAGACAGGGTGAGTAATGGACTGAAAGTGAAAAGTGAAAGCAACATTTACTCTGTGATGAACCAGCATAGCTGCTAAGCCAACTGCAGCCTGTGTTCTGGAGCATTCAATTCCTGTTTTGCTTTCGGTTGGCTCATAACAACCCTTTTTAGGACCCATTGAGACTTATTTGGACTAAGAATACAGTACTGTACATGTGAAAATAAAGAAAAACATGATGGAAATAGCAGAGCTTTCAGAGCAACTGCTGTTGTGAATCTGAATCACTGAATCACTGTGTACTGAATCGTGAATCGAGTTTTCGCTGAAACGAATTCGGAAAAAATGTTGGGAACCACTGGGGCTGTGCTAAAAAATTGATACAGCCATATATCTCAATATTTATTTTCGCAATCCACAGCTCCAAATGTTGATCTTTTGAAGGAATGAAAAACATGAAGACAAAAAATAGCGGAAATCTCAGAGCAACTGCATCACTGAATCACTGTGTACTGAATCGTGAATCGAGTTTCGGCTGAAACGAGTTGCGCAACTCAACTCGTACAAAGTTTTACCGAGACAAATCTAAACTACAACGTGACAATGGTAATGTCCAGTCAGTGTCCTATTTCACAGAACATAATGTGGACACGCCTGTTCTTATATCACATAGGTGGTGCAATTTTAACTGCGAATGATTTTAAAAAGAAGCAAGTGAACCGAGTACATTTATAACCACTGGTCTAAGCTGATGAGACAGTGAAGTCTAAGTGGTGAAGAGAACGCAGCTCTGAATTCCTGCTTTCTTTCAACTAGCAAGCTGGCTCGTTTTACAGTAAGAAACACAGGCCTTGTTGTCCTGTGCCAGGATGCTTTCAATGTTTCTCTTGGACCGGCTGCAGATTTGCCTTAGAGCTCTTGATTTAAAGTCATTTCTCCACAGTATAAAACAAGCAGTGAAAGAGAAGAGACACACTCTGGCTAAAAAAGAAGTTATTCTGGCACTGCTAAACCCTTAGACCCGTTTTATATTGCCTGTGCGTGCTAAATGGGAGGGATAAGTGCAGAGTAGTGCTGCAGCTTGATATCTGTCTGGCTGTGAGAGAAGGATCTGTGCATGGCTAACTCCCTCTCTGATGTCTTGGCAAAGCTCATCTGCGATCTGACAGTAAGAGGTCTGTCTGCCCTGGCCAGACTTCAGAGCCTGTCATCCTCCTGACAGCACGGAGCACGAGACGGGCTCTCACCGCGCCGCACACGTGCATATTCATCTGAAACCTGGATGCGGCGTGCGCTGACGGATTGCCGAGTGAAACGGTTATGAGGTCCGTCTCGGTTTGCTTCCAGCAAAAATATTCACGGTCGTGTTTTGATAAGTCCGCAGATGTTAATTTCGAGTTTACACTGGCCTCGAGAATGAGCCGGGCGATTCCTTCCTCTGCCCTCGCCATCATGGCAGGTTCACCGGCAAATCCTAGCTTCTTTCTCTTCAAATACCTAAGCCATTTGATACCACAGGCTTCAATGATAAGCGAGACCTGTGTTTATAACATCAAATAAGCACCCAATTATCAGTGATTCAGAGATAGACACATAATACTTACGTTTACTTCAACGTAATAGCTTACTCTTCCCCCAAGACAGGAGGTTGGAGATAAAATAAACACTCAGCAGAGAGGCTTGGGTGCTGGGAAATGACACGTCGACCACATTTTGCTGCTGATTGAAGCCTTTGGAGGATAAGAGCTTTGTATCGTGTGGAGAAAACCAAGCAGGCTCAGTAGGTTCATGGTTCCCAACCTGGGATCCGACCCCTTATGGGCGTGTGAAAAACAGCACAGGGGCTGTGCGAGGCTTTGTTCGCGCTGAGGTGCTTGTCAAAATACAACTTGCAATTCAATTAAAATATTAAATTACTTAGGTATTTCATAAGCTTGATTTTAGCTAAATGTTTAGCTATATTTAAAAGAGAAAAGGAGCCAAGAGAGAAAGGTTTGTTAATTTGGCCAATAAAGATTTGCAGTGAATCACTTTATTCTTTTGGTCTGTGTGTGTGTGGGCTATGAAGCTTTTCTTAGATACTCGTAGGGGAGCTCCAAGGAAAACATGTTGGGAACCACTGGGGCTGTGCTAAAACATTGATACAGCCATATATCGCGATATTTATTTTCACAATATGTTGATCTTTTGAAGGAATAAAAGACAGGTTTTAAATGGGGTGGAAACCACAATCTCCGCTCCTGTAGATGTCGCAGTACAGAGTTTTGAATCCATCGTATCGTGATATAATCGTATCGTGACCCTTGTATCGTATCGTGAAGTCCTTTCCACTACCCATCCCTAGGAACCACTGTAATAGGTACAGGTGAGAGAACAGCCCTAACCCCAATACGTTTTGTGCAAATCCAGGCACCCCATAGCAGGACTACGTTTTGTTTGCTACAATAAAGTGAACAGCAGCTACTGTTACAAATGAGTTTGTAATTCGCAGGATGACACGAGGGTGACGTTTGAAGTCTAGCCAGGCCGAGACAAATCGATTCATAGCCAGCACCGGTGCGAAAGCCATTCATCTGCAGGAACGTCTGTAACCAAGATCAGCAGTGAAAGACCTGCTTCAGAGGCGCATACCCGGACAAAGACAGCCCTCTGAAACTGTTGTGGGGAAATAAATTTTTTACAGCTGCCTTCTGCTGTTCGTGACTATGCTTTAAATATTTCTTGTCAGCAAGATAAATTGATATATTGCTCCAAACCGTTGTGCATGCACTATGAAGAACGTCCATTTGTCTGCTTTGTCAGTGATTTCCCTTTGATATGTCGGTAGTTGCATGCTTGGTGGGCTTTTTTTGGTTTTAATTGATGAGCATAACAGTTCTTCATTACTAAACACGACAAAAATGTGCAGGCTGCACGACATCTGTAGGCAACCTAAAGCTAGTGACTCGTCTGGTGAAGATTCTGCTTTATGTGAGGCCAGGACCGTGTCCGGTGGCATTTGAGACACATTCAGTACCCTGTGGCTGAAAACAGGCATGGCATCTTACCCAGTGGTGCTATTTGCTTAGTTTGGATGAAATACCACATGCTGCCTTTGTTCGTAGGCTCTTAGGTTCTTAGGATGGAGGCTGCATCTTACAGCACTGAAGTCCTGAAGCCACTGAATAAATAAAAAAGCCTTGCTGAAAATGTTACATACAGTGCTGTGCAAAAGTCTTAGGACACCATCAGATTTGTAGTTTTAGCAATGGTATAATGGGCCTATTTAACATTGTCAATGACTGGACCCAAAAACTTGGATTTGTCACTCCATGACCCTCTTTTCTACTGATCTTCATTCCAGTCTTTGTGAGCTTTAGCATATCTTAGGCTTTTGACCCTGTTCCTCTTCTGCAAAAGTGATTTCTTGGCTGCTGCCCTTCCAAAAACACCATTCCTATGCAGGTCAAGTTAAATGGGCACTACCTATATTTTGTACAGTGGAACCTCGGAACTTGACTCTTGACTCGCTTCTTCAAGAAGAAAGTACAGGTCTGTGAGAGCTGGAAATCTTGCTTGTTTTTGGGTGACCAAATACTTATTTTTCACCATTTTTTTTCTCATTTTGTCTCTCATAGTTAAAGTGTAGCTATGATGAAAATGACAGACCTCTCTCTGACAGATCTTTCTAAGTCGGAGAACTTGCACAATCAGTGGCTGACTAAATACTTTTTTACCCCACTGCAGTTTCACTTTATTTTCACTCGTGGTTATTATTATTGTATTACATTCCTTTACTTTATTATGCTTTTAATCATTACTACATTCGAATACATGCTTAAAAAATCCTTTGGGGATTGGGAGTGGATTAATCCTACTTACATTACTTCATATGGGGAAATTTGATTCCGACTTCAAACGAGTTGAACAGCCTTCTGGAACCAATTAAGTTTCCCCTGTATTCTGATAAAGACGGTAAAAACAATACTATATCTAATCTAATGGTGCCCTAATACTTTTGCACAGTACTGAATGAATACCAAGAAATACAGCACCATTTGCATACTAGTATTGAGAATAAGCCTCATACTCCAGCTTTTTCACTCCTCTCCAGCGCATTTTCTCGATTTTCTTGATGCATTGCTGTTAATGCAATTATGTGGCAGACCTTTTGCTAATGTACTCTATTATTTTCCCTTTCTGACATGGCAGGGCACGGCGGTGCAGCATCTACACCCAAAAAAGAAGCTTTTTAACTGCCACCAGCTGGATTTATATATACTTGAAAATGCAGAGGTGTTTCTCTCTGAGTGTCTGCCATCCTTATGAGAGTGGTGAGCTGGCTCTGCTCCAGGCCAGATTCTTGCAAGAATGGTGTTCACTGGGGTGTTATAAATAGGAATCACCTAGCCTGATTCACAGTCTCTGAACACGGCGCTGACAGCAAAGTCTCACCTCCTTTCTCCTCCTAATTCGATGATTATTAACTTTTCAGATCGTGTTTAACTTCACATTCTCTTTACGTTAGACAATCTTGGACTTCGCCAAGCAGAATGTATTTCGCTCTATAACATGAGGCAGGGACGTGCCGGCTGATGAAGAGCACGTCAGCATGCTGGTTATGCTCCCAGAGCTGTCTCGCTTTTAAAGACCTGTTCTGTCTCGCTATAAATGTTTTACTGTTTCAGATCGCTCCAGAGCTCTGAAAGCCTCCCTTTAGCTACATTCGAACGATGAAGCGTAGAACAAATGTGATTACTAGTGATTAACTCGGCGTGATTTAATGTCAAGGAGAAGTGCTGCTCGTCCGGACATGTAGCTGTTCTTGCCCAGCCATAACTCTCCTCACATTAATGAGAGGTTGAGTGCTGCAGCGTAGGAGAATGTTAAGGAGAACACTTTGTGTTCTTCACTCTTCACGTCACACTCCACAGCAAGAAGGGCTACTTTTTCATTTTATAGTGCGCAGCGTGCGATATGTACGAATCGTTTGTAGTATGTGTAGTGTATTAAGTATTAAACATCCTACTGCTAAGTGAGCAGCACATGGAAATACACCAGATGGCCAGAAGCATGTGGAGAACTGACAACCTACAATCATCTCTAACACCATGGGCATTGGTATGCAGTGGGTCCCGCCTTGGCTGCTTTTTCAGTCACAAGAGCATTAGCGAGCTCAAGCAGTTCACATTCTAGGGTTCAGTTCATCCCATTTGTTGGGTGGGGTTACGGCCTGGACTAGCTGAAATCCAGTCTCGAGCATGGTTCCACTACAAATCCAAGTTCTACCAGAGCAAACTGGGCAAACCATTTCTTTACATATCATCATGCTGTTGCCACAAAGCTTGGGCTACACAGTATTTCCTCAGATTTATACATCAAACTGATCCCGAGGCATGATTAAGCAGCCTAGCAAACCTGTTCATCTACTCCAGAGTCCAGCGGTGACCAGAGTTAACCAAACCAGACCAGGGCTGGAGGGGCATCCCATCTTAGAGGCCGGGGGTTAACCAAATCAGGGTTGGTGGGGATCCAAGCAGTAAATGGTATATGTATGTATGAACCTAATCCTGGTGAAGTCAGTGGAATATACTATAGTAAAATAGTATAAGTAAAGGTCATTATAGTGTACTATTTAAGAGAAAGCTATAAAGAATGGTGAGATCTTCCAATGCATGGCCTTGCCACACACCACTTGTCCTGTTCCTGTTGCCAGAGGCAGTGCTATTCATTGGCCTTCACCGACTGCCAAGATGGTGTGTGAGGGAGAGTGAGGGAAGGAGTAAGAGAGAGAAAATGTATTTTAATAACAGGTCATGAGTGCTGTGAGTTCTTGAGGGGATGTAATGGTGACAGGCTGGGGATTGGGATACGTAATATCACAAGAGATTTTTATGGCGCATAAAGAATATAATTGCATATCTACGCGTGGACCGCATTATATATAATTCAATCTGTTTGTTGTAACGTCTGGACTTAGTAACGTGTTTTACTGCTTCTCTACATCTTATATTCAATATAGCACGCCTGTTCTGTGCCTAAAGCGCTTTGCACAACTTTTTATAAAAGCTTAGAATTAGATTAGGCCCATTTCTACTAGAGCTTCTCTGCCAACTCAAGTGTTTGTTACAGTGGCACGCCACATGCCACAGACTTTGCCCTATCCCCAAGTGGAGAGCCTCTGGCGAAGCAGAGCTCCACAACTCATGCTCCCTTGTCCTGCAGGCACCAGACCCTAGATCTCGTCTGTGCCAAACCATTGGCCTTTTCCGTGTGCTCCTGGGCCTGAGGACCTTTGGGTCTTTTCCAACCGCTATCTATCCTGGCTCGAGACCCGGCTTAACCTCACATACACCAGACCCTCCTGATCTGCCCGCGTGCCAGCCCTGACACCCCTCACTTCGCCAGAGGCAGTATACGAGTTAGAGTCAACATTGAAAACCAGCGCTTTATCAAGCCTGGTCAACGCTCTAATCATTCGAGGTGAGGGGCTACTGATACAGGAGAGACTGGAGGCGTGAGTTAGGGTGTTCCTCCTCACCCAGACCAGGAGCTGTGAGCCGACAGCCTAGGCTGAGCCACGTTAGTGCTATAATAGTGATTACATCTAACATCTGGCTGCCCATGGATGTTTGGTCCCTTTTTGAGTCTTGGTTGAGTCTCTCAAGTTTATTTAGGGAGTTTTTCCTTGCCACTGTCACCCTTAGGCTTGCTCAGTTAGGGCTGTGGGCCCAGATAGTTGAAAAGCAGCTTTGAAAACAGTGCTCCCATTGCAAAAGCACAATGGAAAACTTGATTTGATTAAAAGTGGCCAGAAACTGATCTATGAAGAAGCTATTTATAACGTGGCTACATTTTTACTGACCCACCCGTTTATTTTCTAGTGGTAAGGTCATTACTGGCATCAACAACTTTTAGAGCACATACCTTAGAATTCTCTTTCATTATTTGAACCGAGTTGTGCTGATTGATATATTCATTACCTTAATGCACAGTGCCTAAAGCTACAATTTGTCCAACACATGCACTTAAGCAGACAGAAGGTAAAGCCTGGGTTTAGATGAGTCAGTCAGTAATCACATTTCTGTCATTAGCGTCTCTCCAAGTAAAGAAGCTTTCAGTTTAACTGCACTTTCAGTAGAGTGGTAGCATCACTGTTTTAATTAACAAAACTTTGCATTAGCTTGTAAGAAGCTATAAATGATTGCATTGGCTGAATATCACAATTATACAAACCACATTGTCACTGGCTTAACCTACAAGACATACAAGATACTTCTCTCCAGTCTGTTTTTATTCAAAAGACAGACGTTTTGTCCCAATTCTTTGTCAAACATAGTAACTATGTTGATACTATGCTGAGGCACTTCATATACAGCAGCATTAACAACACACCTTAGCTACAGGGTCTTACAACTCAGACAGTCTTACAATGTACAGTCCAAACAGTCGAGGGTTCGAGTGGGAGCTTGACAGTGACAGGGCTTTAGACTTTCTGATTAACAGTCCTGTCACCACAGCACTAAGGGTGCATTAACACTTGGTAGGCTGGTTCAATTAAAACAAACCCTGGTGCAATTCCTCAGTTAGTGCAAGTGTGAACGCTGGCATCTGAACCTGTGCACAAACAAGCCGTCCAATTACAAATGAACTATGGACACAGCACGGGCCGGAGGCGCAAAAACAAACCAAACACAGTAGGGCTGTGCTAAAAAATTATACAGCAATATAGCGCAATATTTGTTTTCTGCTCTAAATATCTATTTTTTTGAATGGAGAACAAACAGACTTTAAATGGGGTCTAAGCTACGATCTCCGTTGCTGTAGATGTCGCAGTACAGTGTTTTGACTCAATTTGCCTGCTTAATTATCAATGTGATGTATTAAGATGACTCAGATTGGACAGCAGAACTTGTATTTCAACTGTTTTTGTTTTCAGTGAACTATGTGGAATATCACAATGTATCGTGATATAGTCGTATTGTCACCCATGTATCGTGATGGGGATCGTATCGTGAAGTCCTTTCCAACCCCACCCCTAAAACACAGGGGGTAGGGTAGAGCAATAATTTTAGTTCCTAGAATTAAAAAAGTCACAGCAGGGGAAAGGCTTTCTCATGGCCCCCCAACTATGGAATAAACTTCCCACTATCGTTCGAGATTCAGACACCCTCCAAAGTTTTAAGTCTAGGCTAAAGACATACTTATTTACGCAGGCTTTTGACTAGATTTAGACCAGGTTGCATGGTTTGGGTTGCTGGGGCCGGAGTCTGGAGTCATGTCTGGCCTGCCTGCCTTGTCCGCTAGCCGGGAGTGTCGAGTGGGCGGTCCCTGGCTGAACTGGGCTTCGGTCCTCGTGATCTTGACTCATGCATCCTTGCCTTAGAATAAGGGGCAGAGCTGGGGGTTCATAGTCAAAGAGTCTTATGGTGATCAGAGACGTTGGGTTTTGTCTGTCTTCTGCCGCTCGTGGGGTTTGCCAATGTCTCATGTGATCCCTCTTGGCTGTGTTTTCCTACCAGTTCTCTCCTCTTCTAGCTTTCTAGCTATGCTGCTATAGCTAATGCTGCCGGGGTCTCATGCTACACTTGGCATCAGTGATTGTTAATAAACACTGTGCTCTTAATCAATAACTAATTACATTTTCTGTTTTTTTCTCTCCGAGCTGTGTTCCGGCAGTTCCGGCCCCTACACATGATGTACATCTGATGGAGCTCCACTGTGCATAATTCACATTTTATTCGACCATGACTCCATGACTGTAGTTTCGCTCTTAGATTTATCATCATACCCCGGCCACTTAATGTCGATGTGGCATACTTCACATTCTATTCAAACTTTGACTCCATGACTTTAGTTCGCTCTTAGATTTATCATCTACGCCCGCCCAAGGAGGTTGGGTCCCTTTTTGAGTCTTGGTCCTCCCAAGGTTTCTTCCTAGAACTAGGGAGTTTTTTCCTTGCCACTGTCGCCCTAGGCTTGCTCAATTTGAGATTGGACGTAGTTATTAGGAGATAATCTAAACTTGTAAAGTTGCTTTGAGACAATGCTCCATTGTAAAAAGCGCTATATAAATAAATCTGACTTGACTTGACTTGACAATAATGACTAAAAAATGTTAGAGCATTTGCATCCTTCAAAAATCTGTTTGGAAAGGTTGTACTACTTACTAGCTAACTATTAATACAGACTTGTACATGATAAATTCTTACATCTAAGCCATCCAAGGTGTTTGGGTCCCTTTTTGAGTCTTGGTCCTCCCAAGGTTTCTTCCTTATAATGTTTAGGGAGTTTTTCCTCGCCACTGTCGCCCTAGGTTTGCTCAGTTTGGGAATGGTCCTAGATATTAGAAGATAATGTCAAATTGTAACGCTTCTTTGCGACGATTCTCCATCGTAAAAAGCTTTATAGAAATAAATCTGACTTGACTTGACAACAATGGAAATTTAAATGTAAGGAAAACTGGTCTTATTTACCTAAAAAACTGCAGAAGGTTCCACAACAACAGATTTATGTTCTAATGAGTCAGTCCTTGACAGTGCATTTCATGAACAAAGTTTGTCATCTTCATTTTCTCCACGGTAGATACTTAGCAGATGGTGAAATAAGTTTGTTGTCGAGCTGTCTTAATGGCAACATCTGAGCAGCGTCCATCTTTTCAAAACCAACCACCTCCATGTGACTGATGATAACCCACATCTAGCAATTCAATCTGTGAGGCTGGTGGTGTCTGTATTTTGTCTCTTAGGGCTGTTTGTTCACTCATTTTTACCGTCAGCGCGCATGTGCAGTAGTTTTTTGCAAAATGAGTGACTTGCTCGATAACGTCAGCTCACATATGGATAAATCAACAATTATCATAGGCGATACATATTGCACACCCCTAACAGAGGTTGAAGTTACAAGAAGTGACCCTTAAAGAACGTATATTACGTTGTAACACTTATAAAATAAATGTAAGTCTGGTTATGTTAGAGAACTGTACTTGTTATTAGAAGCAGATCTGGTTCTTCTCGCATAGGAGGTAAGTTGATCGTTAGAAATCGATATAGTGTCTTAACTGTTATGTTTTTCCAGCGTGCGTTTCTTTGGTGTGCAGAATGTAGGAATTCAATTGTAGGAGCTCTTTGTGACGTATCAGCTGGTTAAAATGACTTAAAAGGAAAGAAAACCCAAGAGCTCTTTTACCCAGAACACAGCATTGTTGCAGAAGATCTGAAAGTTTGGCAAGTTTGACTGCAAAACGTCACAAAAGCCATCCAATCAGTATGTGTATTTAATTGATGTCTTTTGCCTCAAAATGTTCTCAAATTTTTTCTCAAAATACGATGTCTTGTTTTCTTGTTTTGGTTCGACAACATTTTCAGCTTCAGACCAATTGAACCAAACCATAAATATAAACAAACCACTGAAGTCAATACTGCATCAACGAAAATTTGCAGGCAGTCCTTCATAATTAGTGGTGGATTTTGTTCACTGACAGTTGCTCTTGCAGATTGTTGCTGCCTTAGCAGTAGTTTTAATGCTCATCGTAGAGCTGGTTTTCCCCCCTTTGGCTGAACCAACAGGCGAGTGGTTATTATTTTGTTCCTCCCCATTTATGTGCTGGTAGGAGCTGGAGCTATGAAAAGATTGGGCCCTTTGTGGGAGGGGGTCTTTAGGCTGTGTTCAGGGACTCATTTGCCTAATCTTGGGAACTAGAGTGGAAGCAGGCATGTATAATGAGGAGCAGGGCTCTTGTGGGAGCTGGGGCTGAAGCAGGCCGGAGAATTGAGGGGGTGCTGGAGGAGCCACTGAAAGACATGAAGGTATTAATCGAACAAAAGGGGCAACCGAAAAGTTTGAACAGAAGGACGATGCTTGTGGAATGGTCAAGCGTTCTGCATTTTCGCTGCTTTTGTCCAAAAGTCTAAAGAGCGAGAGGGAAGGAGAGCGCGGGTGAAATAAGGTGGTGCTTTCCGGCACGGATCCTTAACACATTTGTCCACTTTTTGGAGTGACGTGGCCACACTGGGTCAGGAACGAAAGCCTGGAAAGACGTTTGGTCTCATGAGGCAGACGAGAGCGTGCGGTTCAAACCTCGGTTATTTTCGATTCGTCACTTTACGTCATGTCTTGGGCTTGCAGAACCCTATTGTGTGCAAACGCCGCTCGGGGTCACGCTGGATACGGGCGGAAGGAGCGCAAAAATAGATTCGCTTTTAAAGGGAGCCATCGGATTTTCACATCAAGTTTCACAATCAGCCTGGGTATTTACGTTTGTTTGTGTTTAATTAACCCTCATTTCCTCTTCCCTCACAGTCCCTAAGGTCACAACAACTCATTCTCACCAACACACACTTATGAACAGACAAAGCAGCGCCGAAGCATCTGCATCATAAACCCCGAACGGCTTAATGCCGCGGTGATACGCGCATTATCCGGAGCAACCTACCAGGAAATTCCTTATAATTAATTAGATACAATCGTTCTGTTTTCCTCACCTCACTCCCAGAAGAGCCACGAGTGAGCGCCCTCCTGCAGGCTGAGCACTAAACGTAAGATATGCAATGGGAAGTGCCGTGGGTTGTACACACATGCACACAGACTCTTCCAAAAATATCTCCACACGCATCTGAAAGCGCTTTCAGCTTTTTAGTGTATTGAAGCCACGCAGAAATTTACTCTAAAAAGGAATTTATGACTCTAAGATTGAATAAACTGAATGATTTCAATAAGCTGTATGAAAATCTTTGTATTTTTATTACAAAACACTAATGCAGACTCACAGCTGGGTTTCACTTAATATAACGTTTCTGGTCTGAAAACTAAACACGGCGTCTTCAGATAACGTTATGATGATTCAATCATGAAGCGGCGGAACACTTGATTAGAATGAACAGCCAATGCCATTCTTCACCTAATCGTCGGTTAATTAGAAATGGAAGCCTTGAAGATTGCAGCGTGTTTGCACCCTAATACCCTGTCCTACATCTCTAATCTAGTTAACCAGTGTAAACACCAAACAGCTCACGAATCATACCACAGACACATATGGTTCAGTCAGTTTGGCCATTTTTCCTTGAAGGTTATACAAGATTTTGGTATATAACTGTGGGGATTAGCTTCAAATCAATTCAGTGTCAATTCAAGTCCATTCAAAGTGCATTACCAGGGATGGGCGCTGACTTTGAGCAATAGGTCCTGAATTCATCTAGAACTGCTGAATGGGGATGAGGTCAGGCCAATATGCATCCATGTTCTTCCACCGAGAATTATCAAGCCATTTCTTTCTAAATCTTTCTTTATACATGCACACAGTGTCATGCTAAACCAGCAAAGGACCTTGGTCAAACCGTTGGGAACCATGATCGAACAAACGGGCCCAGTTCGCACTACAAACCAATTCTGTCCAAGCTGTACAGAAACTGGACATTTAACCAGGTAGCAACATGTATTGGGACACCTCTTAATCATTTATTTCAGGTTTTTTGTTCAGTTCCATTGCTGCAGGTTTATAAAATGAAGCACCTAGCCATGCGAGCCATGCAGTCTGCCTTTAGTAACATTTGTGAAAGAATGGGTTATTCTAAAGAGCTCACTGAACAGCAAGATCCATAAAGGCATGGTTTGGTGTGAGAGAACTTGGCCGACCCACACAGAACCCTGACCTCAACCCCTTTGAACACCTTTGGGATGAACTAGAATGGAGATTGCGAGCCAGGCCCTCTTGTCCAACATCAGGGTCTGACCTCACAAATGCTCTTCTGGAAGAATTCCAACAGACACAGTCCAAAATCTTGTTGAAAGCCTTCCCAGAAGAGTGGAAGCTGTTATAGCTGCAAAACGGGGGACCAAGTCCATATTAATGCCCATGGATTTACATTGGAATTTTGGTGGCCCAGTAGTGTCAGATGGGATTGCCAAAATTGCCAAAGCATTGCTGAGTTTAACAGTAGAAACTGATGGATGAAAACAGAGATGAGATGGCTCAAATGACATCACAGAGTATCTCCTGTAAAAGGGGAAAATATCCCAGTACTCCATGGTGGCACGGGGGTTAAGGTACTGGACTATGGACCAGAAGTCTAGGGTTCAATCCTCAGAATTGCCAAGCTACTGTTGGTCCCTTAAGCAAGACCATTAACCTAGAATTGCATGAACTGTACATTGCAAGATCAGTTAAAATACACACAGAGGTTTGAACGGTTAGAGAATATATGTGGACTGTGGTAGCCTAGCATACAGTAAGTCCAGGGTTCAAAGCCCACCTCTGCCAGACTGCCACTGATGGGTTCACCTTGAGCAAGACAGGTATTTGGATTGTAAGACTGTACCAGTGTTGAGTCGCTTTGGATAATCTCCTAAATGACTATATGTACATTCAGTCCTGTCCGAATGGGACTCGTCATGTCCATGTTGTGTATCGACTTCTACGCTTGGATCACTGGTTGCAGAAAAGTACAGAACATTTCTTGGATGTTCTCTTAACTGCCTCTTAAAATAATTTAACGTGAAACAAAACGTCAAATAAAGTGGGCAGCCATAAATCAAAAGCCCCTTCCTTCCTCGACAACACATGGGTAGATTAAAATTAAGATGTATAGAGATGTTGATAGGCTCCAAATACCCGTGTCGGAGAATCCACATGCACACGAGGTCATAATGGCGAGCTGGCAAATGCACACATTTTATGCATGTCCACATCCCTTCATAGAGATCACACTGGAAAATTGATGCGTGCTCACCCCCCCAAACACACACACACCGCTGATAAGCTTGGGGAGTATGTTGCCAAGGGAATACAGACCTCTCTTTCATGAAGAATACACAAGAAATGTGGGTCTGAATTTTCCATCTTGTCCCCTCGGTTGGTAAATGAAAGACAGCTGCAGAACGGTCCGAGTTCTTCGTCCATATGACACGTTTTTCTTCTCTCTCGCTGTTTGTTGGTGCTGAAAGATGAGCATGAGTGTATGGAGTCGGGTCGAGCGTATTGGGTTTGAAATGTTAAAACGATGTGACGGAGAGTGATGAAGATACACAGGAACAGACTGTAACTGTAGAAGAATCATTCCTATTCATCCGAGATTATCGCTTATAGATTGGTTTTCTATTGATTTTTGTCTCGAGCTCTGTGTCGGCCCAAAGAAAAACACACTGTTGACAGACAAAGCACCGAGAGAAAGCGTTTTGATTTTTGGAGCGGTCGCCGCCTGGAAATCGCATTGTTCACCGCAGTTGATCAATGCTACGATGCAGCCAGGAAAGCTCTGGTAAGAAGTTTCATCTGTAGATCTGCGAGTGTGAGGTGACGATAAGGTTACTGCGGTGCTTTCACATAGCTGCCCGTCTACGTTTCTCAATCATTCACTGTCAGCACTGTAGGCTAAATTTCAGCTCCCTGATAAAGATCTGAGAGTGTCTCTGGAGCCGGCACCTTCCGTAATGAAGTCTCTTTTCTGCTCTCACACTTTTAGCTCTCACCCATCTCCAATGGTTGTGCCTCGAACCAATTTCTACTCTCGGAATATTCCATTTTCCGTAGACCTACTTTTAAGCCCTTAATGCCGTCACCTCATTGGCGGACTATTTCCGACAGCTCAGATGGTGCCGTTCCTGATAACGGCTCAATTAAAAGCTGGTTAAGCTCTCCACGCTGAATAACCTTCAAATTGCGAAGGAGGCTACATGACAAATATTTCAGGCATACATATTCAGCTGCTGTTTAGCGTAATTCCAGTTCACGTGCTTTCGTGTCACCTTCAGACACAGACGGGCTTAATTACCCAGCGCTTCGGCCACTTTCTGAGCAAGTCCTGCCGTAGCCTTGCTGCCTTAATCACAGTGAATTACACAGAGGAAGGCACAGCATGGAGACTCAATTAACCTTTTAGCCTTCGTCTCAGCCCTGTGAAAGACACTGGCTACGGAACATGGCTCGGATGCCCTCGCGGGTCACTGGAGAGAATGGCGAACAGAACGCAAGATGCTCCAGAAAAACCAAGTGTCCAGTTAGTAACGTGTAGGGGATGACGTTGCCCTGGTACACGTTAATCAGCTAACCTGCTATCTGAACCACAAACCTGTTATAACCAATGCTGAACAGGGTAATAACGCAAGGAACCTTACTCGGTACAGAGAAGAAAGGAAGAGAAGACAGGAGGATTAAACAGAATCAGTGAGTATCCATTAGTTTTCCACATAGGAACAATAAAAAGGGCTCGTTATCCAAACAGTCCAAATCAACCAGGCCATCATCACCTTGCTGGTATCGGGTTGGACCCCCTTTTGCCTTAACTCTTCATGCCGAACTGGTGGATCCGTGCTTTCATGTTGTTTGCACCAAATTCTGATCCTATCAGCCTCATATCACATCAGAAATTGAGACTCATCAGACCAGTCTAATTTTCTATTGACTAATTTTGGTGAGTCCGTTCGAATTGTAGCCTCAGTTGCCTGTTCTTGGCGGACAGGCGTGACACCCGGTGTAGTCTTCTGATGCTGTGGCCCATGTGCTTCAAGGTTTGAAGTGTTGTGCGGTCACTTCTGCATACCTCGATTGTTTTGTATTTGAGTCACTGTTACCTTTTTATCAGCTCAAAGGCGTATGGACATTCTCCTCTGACCTGTGGCATCAACAAGGCATTTTCTCCCAGACAGCTGGATATTTTCTCTTTTTCGGACCATTCCCTGCAAACCCTAGTGATGGCTGTGTGTGAAAATCCCACTAGAGCAGCAGTTTCTGAAATACTCAGACCAACGGCCATGTTCAAAGTCACTTAAATCACCTGTCTTACATTTACAGCATTTAGCAGACGCCCTTATCCAGAGCGACTTACAACTGATACAATTAAGGGCCTTGCTCAAGGACCCAACAGGACCCTTTTGGTCCGTAGTCCAGTACCTTAACCGCTAGGCTACCACAGTCCCCATTCTGGTGCTCGGTTTGAACTTCAGAAGTGGTGTTTCTTAGGCTTTTTCTTGAACAGGTGGACTAGGATGACAGAACACCCATATCATTTCTCTAGGGAAATCAATCACCAAACTTTTGTTTTGGCTTCCCCAGGGCTTTGGTGGACCTCAGCGTTCCATTGTGTGCTCTTAAGCTTTCAGCAGTCTGGCCCAAGTGCATCAGTATTATCAGTATTACCACATACAGGCACGTACACAAACAGATTGATCCGCCCTGTCTTTACGATAATAGCACATTAAAGCAGGGCTAAGTTTAATCTGATCAAATCCCCTAGTTTTCAGATACTGCACTTATCTCGCTTCTTTAAGGTTCGTTTCATCTAGAAGCCGCCACCAGCGTCCTCATCTCGAATTCCGTTCATATACAACCCGTCACGAAAGTAATGCAACACACCAGGCGAGGCTTGTTAGAGAGGATATCAAATTAGTATGTCTTAGCTCAGCAGACCCATTGCAACTTTTATGTTGCGGTTTGTAGTGTTGTTTTGGATTTACAGCCTACTTTATTGACTGTGGTCCTGCTAATGACTACCACAATGGAGGCTGTAAATTGTGGAGTGGATTATTGTAAAGTTCGTCCGGCAGACACGAAGACAAAGGCGCATCTCCTCTGTGGAATTACTTTGTGTTTTCGTTTCCTGAAATCACTCGTTTCCTTTCAGCCTTTGTCATGCTGCTCGTGGCTGTTCACGTGAAGCGCTTTCGCCCACAGCAAGCTGACGCAGCAGAATTCTCAAACTGGACACTACCTTTCTAGTTAGTATGTGGAAGTTGTATGCCACCATTGGGACGTAACATTTAGTGTGTGAACTATACACCAAGTACGACCCCAAATCAGAAAGAAGTTGGTACAATATGGAAAATGCAAAAAACAAAAGTGTGTCTTACCTTCATTATGAAAAGCTGAGTCTTTGAGGAGCAAAGATGGGCAGAGGATCTCCAGTTTGTCAACAACTGTGGGAGAAGATAATTCATTCATTCACCTGCTTGATCCTAGACTGGGTCGTTTGAATGCCGGTGGCTAGACGAGGCGCCAATCCATCATAGGGTACATACACTCACACACTCATATACACATTCACACACTAAGGGCACTTTAAAAACACCAATTAACCTAACACGCAAGTCTTTGGAATGTGGGAGGAAACCGGAGTACCTGGAGGAAACCCACGCAGACACAGGGAGAACATGCAGACTCCACACAGACGGAGCCCAGAGTCGGGATCGAACCGGGGATCTCGGAGCTTTGAGGGATTTACATATTTCTCCCTCTACAGTGCATAATACTGTTAACTGATTCAAGGAATCTGGAAGAATTTCAGTGCGTAAAGGGCAAGAGCACAAGCCTAAACCGCATCAAGAACCATCACATTCATCATGAGCAAGGGACTACTTTGGCAAACATCTATCAAGCACTACAGTAAAGAGGAGCATTCACAAATGCCACTTAAAACATTACTGTGCAAATATGAAGCCTTGTGCCAACAATGTCCAGAAGTGGTGTCGACTTCTCTGGGCTTGGAGGCATCTAGGATGGACCCACAGTGGAAATTTGTATTGTGGTCAGACCAGTCAGTATTCCAGATATTTTTTGGAAGAAATGGACACCAAGGATGAAGATGACCACCTAGACGACTATCAGCAACAAGTCCAAAAACCAGACTCTGTCATGGTATGGGGTTGGGTTGGTGCCCTTGGCAAAGGTCATTTACACTTCTGTGATGCAGCATTAATGCAGAAAAGTACACAAATTTTAGAACAACAATCTGCCTTCAAGATGACCCATACATATTTCTACAAGACAATGCAAAACCACATGGCACAGACATTACAAATGCATGCAGAAGAATATGGGTATGGGTACTGCACTGGCCTGCCTGCAGTCCTGACCTCTGGAGAATAGAGAATGAGGACTTGTTTGCATTAAGAAAGGAACACAATAACACTGGAAACACTAAACTGCTTGGTATCATCGGTGCCAAAATGCTTTACCGTCCCAACTTTTTTGGAATGTGTTGCAGGCCTGAAATGGAATGGATGTTGAATGGATGTTTATTAACAAATGAAATGAAGTTGACCAGACAAAACATAAAATACCTGCAATGGAATACAAAAAGTTCATTATTTGCATTTTCCATACTGTCCCAACCTTCTCTGATTTGGGGTTGAACAATGCAGTTGTAGCGGCTTTTGTCCGGGTGAGAAACCTTCCACGCCGTCGGCGGACGGGCAGTTCTCCTAAACCCAGTTGAGTAATTAACGTTAACACTTTCTACTGATTAGAAGAAGAGACTTAGCTCACCACATGGATTCACATGCTTGTTTTACTGCTCCCACCCGTTTGCAGGCATTTCTCGTGGATCACTGCCTCTGCCCCCTTTGTTCCCACTGTGGCCGCTCTGACACCTGGTCTTCCCCCAACTCCTCATTAATCGCCTCTGATATTAATGGAAGGTGAATGCTGGCAAATGACGGCCTCCAGAGGCCTTTGGCCAGCTCCATGCATCCACATGCGGACCTGATTTGCATGCCAATCCACACTTTTTCCCTGGCTTTTCCCAGGCCACTGTGCAGTCCGGCCGTGAATCGGCCTCTCTGTCTCTGGTCGTCCATTCTTCTTGTCTTTCTCTAGCGTTTTCAGCAGCCGACAGTGTGCACCTGGGCGTGATATCTGAGCGCCGGGTTGCCCGGGCGTCCCGGATGCGTTGCTCTTTGCGCACTTCGTATTGTGGGAGGGTTTTCGTTCTGTTCCACGATCCAGTGCCAGACTGCACTTTGCGCCAGGGTTATAAATTGTTTGTGCTCGCCTTGTTTGCAATTAGATTAATATGACTTGCGCGTTAGCGTTCTTTGTCCGACTGTGTGCAGGCAGTTGCACGTGTGCAATTAAGTGTCCATGGAGGGGTGAAAACATTTTGGCTCGTTTGGCCACCTGTTGATGCCAAGCTATTAGGACACTGAACAATGTAATCAGTTGAAGAGTGTGAATAGCCCAGCGCTGAAGCAGCTCTTTCCTCCTCGCCCGCTTTCAATACACACACACACACACACACACACACACACACACACACACAGAGCCCCTGCATAGCCAATGTTGCCATTGACGTCTTCTTTAAAAAAAAAAGCGAAAAAAAAGGTCCAGAGTCTTTTAAAAGCTTGCAAGGAAGGGCGTCCTTTAGAAACCTCCAGAATGTTCTTCCACTTGTGTGGCATTGTCTTCTTGCTCCGAGGCATTTTTCTAGCCTGGATCGTTGGGAATGTGGTTGCCTTGTGACACATCATCAAATACCGTGCCTCGCTGCTATTCCTGACTCGCAGGTGCAACTCGAAATGGTGGCGTTAAAAAAAAATTGGTCCTCTAATAAGTAGAGTCCCATTAGGGGTGTGTGATGTTGGAAAAATGAAAGCTCGATATTTTCTGGGATTCTGTTAATAACGATAATTACATGATAACTTGTAACTTGGCAGTGATTCCGTTAAGGTTTGCTGAGTGGGTTTTTGTGCTGGTACCTTGCCTGGTTTAAGCTGGACAGCTGACTCCCAAAGTATGTCATAATCTTGCTATTATACTAGGGTGTGGTATTGTTTGAATTTTATTGATTCCGATTCTGCTTATGCAATTCTGGATGTTTTCGATTCCAAAATGGTGAAAAACATATGCCAAATGCTAATTGTTTATAATCTTTCAACTGTGTGATTCATAAATTGTAGCTTTTTTTGGATATGTACTTTGTACTGGATGTGTTAGCGCTGTCTGTTTTTGTTTTGTTTTATTGCAAAATGAGTGACATGCTCGTTAATGTCAGCTCACATGTCATCAAAACAACAATTAAGCATTCTACGTGAATTGTGAAAGGGCAGGTGTCTCTAATAAAGTGCTCATTTTGAAACGTTATTGGTTTTTTGAAAAAGGTGAAATATTCCTGTTTGGCTGTAAGAGAAACAGCATTCATTTCATTCTCTAGATAAAGCAGAGGAGGAAACCAATCACTCTTGGAATAGCCTAAGCTTTCTCCCACAGTTAAATGACATGAACCTGTGAATAAGTATTCCCATTTGTTTTGACTTGTCCAATATCCCATGCTTTGGCACAGCAGAGCGTCCAGACTGTGTGTCCAGATAAGCCATGGATAGTCTTGTTCTCTCTTTAATACATTACCCTCATACATTTGTAAATTCAAACTACACTAGTTTTATCTGTCTGGATGACTTTCAGTGTCATGATACAGTTATTATATGGAAGTATACAGTACTGTCCAAAAGTCTTAGGCCACTGTTAGATTTGTTGTTTTAGCAATGGCCGTATATGTCATATTGTCAACCACCGGACTCCAAAGTATCAAACATTGATTCGTTGCTCCATAATACTCTTTTCCACTGATCTTCATTCCAATGTTTGTGAGCTTAGTCTTTTCACCCTGTTCCTCTTCCAAAAAAGTGGTTTCCCTTCCAAAAAGACCATTCCTTATCAAGCTTCTTCGAACTGTAGAAGGGTAAACTTGGCATCCCAGTGAAGCTGCCAGATGCTGCTACTGCTCCAGTGTAAGGGCAGGTCACACTGTAGATTTTTTAATGTTTTAAATAAAGCACACAAGTTTCATGTATTTGGCTGTATTCTAATAAAGAAACTGAGAAATGATACAAGGTCAATACAGCCTTGATTTATAAAAGTAATATAGCTAATCTAATGGTGGCCTAAGACTTTTGCACAGCACTGTATATCATTAGCATACTGTGTAGAAAAATGTAGTTATGAAGGTGTCATTATTTAGTTTTTAAGGCACGCCCAACTATTTTCTTTTTCATGTCCAATACCATACCAAAGCTAGAACAGTTACGTTAGAATACATTTTGTCATTTAGCAGACTCCCTTATCCAGAGCGACTTACATCCGATACAACCATGATACAGTCATTCAGACCAAGCAGTTGTGGGTTAAGGGCCTTGCTCGAGGACCCAATGATGGCAGATTGGCATTTGAAGTCTGGACCTTCTAGTCTAGACTAACCTCTAGGCCACAAAGCCCACTCAACCAATACCAAAGCTGACCCCACAGAATCTTAGCTTCTCTTTTTAAACTTGTATTGCAACAAAATACAGTTTTCACAAGCTGTTCTTAAAGACGCCATGCTTGAAATCTCTGCCTGTGCAGAGCTGAGCGATAGTCATGACATCAGTATTAACGTCATGTGCTCTGTATACGCAACAGTCAATTATGTTTAGGTCACAAGCACATTAGAAGCTATAAGTAATTTATACTCGTAATCCATGCACTCCAAACCCACCATAGACTTCAGGTACTACCTCCTGAGAGCATGTTCAACAGGTTACGGAGTTCCTCAAAAACAATACAGTAAAGGTCAAAACTTCCTCACCCTTGCCAAATACAGCTTGAGAAAGGTCACATCTTCCCTCCTGACATGCCAGACAGTTTGCCAGAACATCTTTTAAGCCACCGTGTCTTTTTCCACGGCCTCGCCAAACTCTAGCCAGGACCAAGCTTTCACTTCAGCAGCTGCCTTCTGGCTCGCCTATAGCTTTCAATTAAATCAGAAGGTCCCTCTGAGAGCCATACCCAAAAGGCCTCCTCCTTCAACTTGACAGCCCCGGCCATCCGTCCCTGGTGATTTACTCTAAAGATATTTTAAGCAATAGATGCTGTTTCTGTTCTGCAAATGTTAGACAAGTAGTTCATCAACATTTTCATTAAGGATGTTTCCATTCCTGTGAGTCAGGTGGTCAGATGCTCCTCCAAAGACCCAATGGGCTGGAGGGTAGGTCTGATAGGGTTCATTTCCCTGCTGCTACAAGAGCAGTTCCACCGGTCAGCCATTGGTCACTGCAGAGGTCAGCCAGGGATCACAAGGTGTACAGGGGCACACAGCGGAGGTCACAAGAGGAGTTACCAAATTATGGGAAAAAGACATAGATTTCCATTCTTGACTTGGGACCACCAATATCCGTTGACCCAGGTTCAAATCCAGGCGGTGCATTCCGGCCAAGCACGATTGTATTCTGTTTAGTTTATTTATCATATTTTATTTTAATTCTTATACTTTCTTTACATATGTTCTATCAATTGTATTTAGCTGATGTTTATTTAAACTAATATTATACATCTACAAATAAGCTTAGTTGAATTTTTATGTAAAACACCTAGACTACCCTTTTTGATTCTTGGTCCTCCCAAGGTTATTATAACATTTAGGAAGCTTTTCCTTGCCACTGTTGCCCTAGGCTTGCTCAATTAGGGCTCAGGTACTAGCGTACTGGTACTGGTATTAGGGCTTTGTGTTTCCCGTCCCATGACCCTGACCAGGGACGGTGAGGCTAAAACATGAGAAAAAAACCTTTATACATATTTCATAATACAAAACTAAGTTTTCCCTTTAAGTGAAAATGTTCTTGTAACTTTTGAGCAAGACTGTAATTGTTTGATGCTTGATTTCTCTTTTAAAGACATCCTATGCTTGATCTATATTGCCAAATCTATTGCATATCTATACGTAATCCACATAGCATAAAATCAATGGATTGATAAGTATCACTTATTGGGTCAGGCAAATAGGGTCCCAAAACAATAAAATGTATTTTATCACTGACAATTTGTTTTGTCTTCCAGCAGCTAGGGCACAATTGTTACATAATCATCTAATCACAGTTATTTAAGATAATGGCAATTAACTGAAATTATTGCAATTATGTAGGACTACAGTCATTTTCCACAGCATCAAGCAGAATGTGAGTTGGCTGTACTGGGGAAAGCAGAGAAAGCAGTAGACGCATTCACTGAGACATAATGGGGTTAACGAAAACAGAAGTTTGAACTTCTGCTGTAACGCTTAGAGGGCAGCGCTGAGTAATGTTGATGTATTTGTTAGCTGTGTAGTTAATTCTATATTTTGGGCATGTATGCTAGCAGAATGAGTTATCTGGCTGTTATTTTCACTTTTCTCATGCTTGGCATTTTGATTTTTCTATGTTTGTAGGCACTTGTGTGAGTTTTGGGTGCATCATTCTGAGAGTGATTAGGAGCATGAGAGATGGCTGTTCAGTCACTTCAGGCTTGTACTTCGTCAGTTTAATGAACAGACAATTAAATCGTTAATCGCAATTATTCATATGGCAGATAATCGTCAGCTAAAATTTCATGACTGTGACGAGCTACAAACCCTGGTCTGATCATTTTTGGCTATAATTCAGAGACAGATGTTCCACCTAAAGCTAGCTGATCCCTTTGAAATTGTGAAAGCCAGTTCAAACACTGATCTGTTCAATCCTACCTGTGGTTTAAAAAAACAAACCACTAAATCATTTGACGTGACAGTAATTGACCAAACGCAAACGGTGCAATTTTTGAGCAAGTGAGGACGTTCCTATCATCGGCTCCAAACGGGGCGTGCTTTGTTTGGACTTGCACAGACCTTAAATGGTTTGTGTTTTAGCGCTGATTGATATGTCTATCCTCGCTCTGTCGGTTGGCTTATGGGATCATTTCAGGTGGCAAGTTTTGTTCACCTCTGGCCCACAAGAACTCATCGGTCATGTTGCCTTCACCAAGGATTTCTGTTTTGACATGATGATTATTGTAATGTCCTCTAGGAGCTTAAGTACATTGCTCCGTACGACTGAATGGGCTCCGGTAAGATATGGCTGTCCTCCCGAAGAGGGCTGGAATGGCTTCTGAATGTCCTGCAGAGGTGTCAAGAGACTTGAATTTGTAGGAGTGACTGGATTTAGTGCTCTTGAGTGGCCCCTGCATCAGGGCCTGTGCAGATGGTCTACTCGCGGGAAATTAAGGTTGTGCTGAAGCCAGACCTTGCCTAGGGCTTAGTCCTGATTCATGCCATCAGATAAGAACGGGGGGCTCATCCTTTGAGTAGCTGATTAGATCTGTTGATGTCTTTGAAACTCCATGGCTTCTGGAAATCAAAACTGAGCGCCATTCATTTGCATCTCTCTTCCTTCTTCTGTATTAAGTTACGTCCAAGAGGAGGGTAATTAGAGATCTTAAAGCACAGTATTTTCTCTTGAAGTTTTCTTTGCTTACAGAACACGGTGTGGATCCTTAGTTACATGCATCTCTTTCAGAAAACTGAGTACGAAGGACTTTACAGCACTCGTCAGCTTTTTGTGTTTGATTAATATTTGATTCTTTATTTCCACTCCTTGTGGTGCATCTCTAGGATAATCCATCTTCAAAACCCCTCGTTCTCGTGTCTTTTTGCACACAAACATGCCATTAGTGCTAGAAGTTCTAAGTCTCTCATACAGGACTTCAACTAATGGCAATGCCTCAACTCAATCAATGAGCCTAAACTGTTAAGACAGGTCACCAAGAATGACCTGGAGGGTGATTGCAGCACTTTGTGTGTCACTTCCCAGGATGATGTTTGGGTTAAGCTGTCTGTGTGGGGAACAGGCCAGAGGGGCAGTAAACGGCCCCAGCAGTCAGGAAATCTTACTGGAGACTCCTCTTGGAGATTCTTGTTTATAGTTCCCAGAAGGCCATGACAAGCCATAATTCTTCCAGCTAAGAAGCTGGAATGAGCAGGGTTTTTTTTTTTCTCCAGTTTCGTCACATTTTAAAGCAGCGCTTATGTGTGGAGGACATTGGTAAATGGTCACGGGGTTGAGGAGTAGCTCTGCTTGTCTTCCTGGGTCAAGCACCATGAGATAGTCACATATGATATGGTCGACTAGTAAAAAATACTGTTAAACAAATGAATGTCAGTCATCCCTGGCTTTGAACTTCTCAAACCACATCTCTTGAGCTTTAGGTTTGGTCTTTCTCCTTTGAATCACCTTTGAATACTTACAGCATGTGGTCACCGGGAACTTTATTAGGTACACCTGTTCAACTGCTTGTTAATGCACATATCTAAAAATAGCCACCACATGGCAGAAACGTGATGCATTTCGGCATGTAGACATGATCAAGATGACCTGCTGAATTTTAAACCGAGCATCAGAACGGGGAAGGAAGTAGATTTAGTGATTTAAGTGACTTGGCATGGTTGTTGGTGCTGAGTTTTCACACACAAATCTCTAGGGTTTACAGTAAGTGGTCTGAAAAAGAGAAAATATCCAGTGAGGGCAGTTCTCTGGGCAAAAATGCCTCGTTGATGCAAGAGGTCAAAGAGAATGGCCAGACAGGAGTAACTCAGTAACTTAAATGATGACTTGTCACAACTGAAGTACGCAGAAAGAGAATGCACAACATGTCGAACCTTAAAGCAGATGGGCTACAGCAGCAGAAGGCCACACGCCGGACGCCATTCCTGTCAGCCAAGAAAAGGCAACTGAGGGTACAATTCACACTGGTTTACCAAAATTAGACAATAGAAGATTGGAAAAACGTGGTCTGGTCTGAGGATTCTCGATTTCTGCTGTGATATTCAGATGGTCAGAATTTGGCATAAACAACATGAAAGCATGGATCCAGCCTGCCTTGTATCAACAGTTCTGGCTGGTGGTGGTGTAATGGTGTGAGGGATATTTTTATAGCACACTTTGGATCCCTCATTACCAGTTGAGCATTGTTTACACACCACAGCCTAGCTGTGTATTGTTGCTGACCATGTGCATCTCATTATGAGCACAGTGTACCATCTTCTGATGGCTACTTCCAGCAGGATAACGCGCTGCATCACGAAACTCAAATCATCTCAAATTTGTTTCTTGAACATAACCGTGTACTCAAACGGCCTCCACAGCCACCAGTAGAGCACCTTTGAGAAGTGGTGGAACAAGAGTTTGGAATCATGAATAGGCAGCCCACAAATCTGCAGCAGCTGCGTGATGTTATCATGTCAACATGGACCAAACCTCTGAGGAATGTTTTTAGCACCTTGTTGAATCTATGGCATGAAGAATTAAGGCAGCTCTGAAGGCAAAAGGGGGTCCAAACCGGTACTAGCAAGGTGTACCTAATAAAGTATCCGGTCTCCGAATCTCACAGCCGACTTTGATCTTCTGGTTGAGGTAGACTGGTAATGCAGCTGGCTATATTGTATGTCTTGAACATATTGGGTGTCAGCAGCACATTTCCTGGTGTAGATTGCGTAATTTACACTTTCCAAGATTCTCATGTGGGGGAACTTAAGGGTGTGAACCAGTCCGGAATGTCATTTTTCCTTATTGTGTAGCAGAATCTGCAACGAGTGTTAAGGTCCTAAATGGTTCCTTATGGAGTGGAGATGTGATGAAACTAATTAAGTTAATTAGAGTGGCTTAATTATGCTTTGTGGTAAACCCTGCGAATACCTACAGCAGCAGTGTTCAAACTGAGGTGTCTGCACTCCTTGATGAAGTTTGCTAACACGTTTCTAACATTAAAACATCGTATACAAGAGTGTGTTCTGTCCTGTTTATGTAGATATAGACAGCAACTGTCAGGAGAGTGTGTTGTTTCTGCCACACATTCGTATAGTAAAAGTGTACGTAAAAGTTGATGACATTTTCCGTAGAAAACACGTGAGCAACACTGTCAGTGTTTGTTTGAAGTGTCATTTTTGGTCTGGAACATGTTTTTCCGTAATAAGTCATCCTGTCTGAGTGCAAACCACAAGTCGGGGTCCCATGGTTTTCATTTTATTTCTTTCCACACATTCCATTTCGACTTTTTTCCCTGTTCTAGATATTTATTTCAAATCGTTTAAGTGCTCTTTAGATTTTAATGGAGAAAAGCACGGAGGCAAAGCGTGGCGGCTTTGACTGCTCGTAAATAATTTACCCATTATTTTACATAGATGACAGAGAAATCAGCCAGAGTAAGTAGTTAATACCACGTACACCTATCGGAAACCCTGATGGCACTGATTTAATGCCTGTACCTCGGGCAGATGCTAATAAGAAACAATCCATTATGCATACAGCACCACTGTACCAATTGTTCACCTTACGAACCGGATTCTAAAGTGGTCCCAGGTAACAGATGCACCTGCATCTTGCTAATATGCATTCGCATGCTTAATCACGTTGTTGTATCTTTGTCCTTCGCTTGTGGGCCATATGGACTCCGACAGTGGCCTAGGATTATTCTAGCAGCTATGCCTACCGTTACAAGAGACGGTTTATCCTTAGAACCAGCAGATTGAGCTTGGATAAATTTGAATTGCATTAGTTTCAGATCGTCCATGTCATATCTGCCTATAGTCTTGAATGTTTCCTCCCTTTTCTCCCAATTTAGCATTTCCCTTCACATGCGCTACCCCCCACTGACGGAGGAGAGCCATAGGCCAACTTTTGGCCTCAGACTTATGGCTTTTCTCCAGCAGATGATTCCTAACGCCAGAATGCATCTGCATGGACGAACAGTTTGAGCTCAACACATTCAAAGAGTCAGAATTTTCTCTTTTTCTGCACAAATATGACCTAAAAGATAATTTACTGGCAAGTTAGTTGCAGTTGTCGCTCAACAGGTAGGTTACACCACATACCAGGCGGACGTACTTTTGCCACTCACAGGTATCTAATGATGGATCATTTTCAAGGATAAATAGTATACACTACATAGCCTCATGTGTTTAATCAGGTTCTCTTTATCTACTTGTAGGACTGGTGTGAAACAATGTTTTAGGTCATATTTATGAAGATATATTGAAGCACCAAGAGGTTAAACTTTCCAGCACCATTATATTGTATTGAATTCTTTCACCTTATTAGTTTAGATCATTCCTATTTACTATTTACACTTACAAGCAGCTTTAGTTTTGGTTTCTGCCCATCGGATGTGGCTGTAACCAGGCCTGTTTACAGATCGTACAAAAACGGAGCGTATGGAAAAATCTTTGTGTTTCTGCTGAGCTCTAAACTTGGCTCGATCTAGTACGTTTCTCAATTCCTTTGATAGCGTGATGTTTCACTTGGCTTTCGCTTTGACATGGCCCAAGCTGCAACCTGGAGAAATTAAAAACAAACATAGCTGTCAGGCCTAGTTATATCATTTTTTATATCAGTTATAAAATGTGTTTTAGGTAGCACAAAGCCAGGTCATTGTAAAACTGGCTGATTACAAACTATGGGCCAAAAACATCACAGTTTAAAACATGTTCCAAAAACTGGAAAATGTTTGTACATGAACGTACATCATGCTGCACAGACGAAGGTTCACATTATATCCATTTCTTTATTTATTTAGACAATTGCAAAGCAGAGTTAACAAAAAATGGGTATAAACCAAAATGAGTCATTAAAAACTCTGAGACATATAGGGAAGAAACGTTAAGAGGAATCATTGAATAGCCTAATATACAGAAAACATCAGTAATTGTGTACAAGTTGTTAAGTGAAGCATGTTGTGATTGAGCATTATGATATAAAACATGGTTAACAAATAAGATTTACAAAAAAAGTCTTACTAGTATTTATTCTTTTCTTTATTATACATATTATTCTTATATTCTGTAGTTTCGTAGTCTATGTTATATTAAACGTTTCATAATATTCTGAACTTTTTGGTTTAAAAGAAAAGCGTTATGTTTCGAGAAAGGAAAACACTGCATTCCAGCATAAGAACCTTATCCCATCTGTGAAACATGGTGGTGGTAGTATCATGGTTTGGGCCGGTTTTGCTGCATCTGGGCAGGACGGCTTGCCATCATTGATGGAACAATGAATTCTGAGTTATATCAGAGAATTCTAAAGGAAAATGTCAGGACATCTGTCCATGAACTGAGTCTCAAGAGAAGGTGGGTCATGCAGCAAGACAACGACCCTAAGCACACAAGTCGTTCTACCAAAGAATGGTTACAGAAGAATAAAGTTCATGTTTTGGAACGGCCAAGTCAAAGTCCTGACCTTAATCCAATGGAAATGTTGTGGAAGGACCTGAAGCGAGCAGCTAATGTGAGGAAACCCACCAACATCCCAGAGCTGAAGCTGTTCTGTACGGAGGAATGGGCTAAAATTCCTCCAAGCCGGTGTGCAGGACTGATCAACAGCTACAGGAAACATTTAGCTGCAGTTATTGCTGCACAGGGGGGTCACACCAGATACTGAAAGCAACGGGTCACATACTTTTGTCCCTCACTAATATGTAATATTGGATAATTTTCCTCAATAAATAAATGACCAAGTATAATATTTTTGTCTCATTTGTTTAACTGGGTTCTCTTTATCTACTTTTAGGACTTGTGTGAAAGTCTGATGATGTTTTAGGTCACATTTATGCAGAAATATAGAAAATTCTAAAGGGTTCACAAACTTTCAAGCACCGCTGTAGTTTAATTCTTACATATAACATCTAGGCTGACCAAGGAGCTTGGGCCATTCTTTGAGTTTTGGTCCTCGTCACATTTTGAGAGTTTTCCTTACCACTGTTGCCGTATACTTGCTCAGTTACAGCTGAGGGCCTAGACAGTTGTAAAGCTGCTTTGAGACGATGCTCTGTTGTAAAAGTAAATTTGACTTGACCTGACATTCTTTAAAAGGCTTAGGCCACTAGAGTGGCAAGGTCACATGGGGTGATAAGGTGACATTAATGAAGCCAGTTTGAGACGACTTTTGCTTTGGTGTGTCATCATGCTGAACCAGCTGTTAGAAGATGACCATGAAGGGGTGCACACGGTCAGCAATAATACTGACATAGGCTATGGCATTGAAACAATGATGTCCTGGTATTAACTCCCATAAGTGTGAACTGAATATTTATGAAAGCCCATTCTAAGAACGACAGAGCTCAATCTCCCCTCACTGATAGTTCTTCTCACCAGCTGGATTAATCAGAACGGTGTGAATGAAGCAACCTGTATGGTGTGAATGCTGGGGATAAATGTTATAATCATGCTTTTAAATTGGCATGTCTGGGTTATGCCCTACCCATATTGTTCATGCCGCAGAGCATATGGGACGCCTTCCTCTGGTTCACAGGGCGGTTTCGTGAATATTGTAGCCGTCTAATTCTTTAAAAAACTCTTACAAAGCTTTCTGAGGAACAGCCAGACAGACACTATCATTCTCTGAATGAAGTTGTTGTGTCCATAAAATAACGAAGTACCACATAATTGAGTAGATAGACAAATAATCAGATCTGAAAATTGAAATAACCCTCTCAAATAAGACCTGATGGTGCATTATAGCCAGAAGGTCATTCTGGGATTGAAAAGAGCCTCTTGGAGTGCATGTTCTTCCAATATCAAGAGCACTCAGTCTAAGTACGCAGAGCCAGCGAAGGTGAAATCAGTATTTATCAGTCATTCAGACGTTCACGTCTCCACATGTCATGTTCATCTATTAGAACTGCAGACTTAAAGCCATTTTTACAGCTTTCTGGCTGTACGGCGCTTGACCTAGAAATTCAATTAGCCTATATACCAGAATTACAGAATGGTGGCTGTTTTTTCCTTTTTGAAAATCCTATTAACAGTGCTCTTTGGAACCAAAATGCTTGGGGTGAATTCATTTTCGGTGGGCTTTTGTCATTGAAGTAGAGAGGGAAAACAAATAAAAACCAACCCCAAACAGTTTTCCATTGTTAATTAATAGCTCTGAACCTCCAGCTGTGGTGGCATTTTGACATGACGATGGGAAAACTGAGGATTTCTATTTATTAGTCTATACTCGACATCTTTAAAATGCAGCAGAGGCTCCCGGTCGTCTCGACAGGAGGAAAAAAGAAATCGCTGAAGGTCAAAGGCAGTGTTTGTTGTGAGCGTTCTTTGTTAGTTTGCATGCTCATGCATTAAAACTGAATCGTGCCCCTCCTCCATGCTGCCTGTAGCGGCTCCTCCGGGCTGCGGCAGTCTTAAATGTCACGCTTCTCCGTTTCCTCGCTATCCCAGTGAAAGCTAATCACCTAGGTGTTACAAACCACTGGAGAGCATCGTCCTAACCCTTATTAGTGTCTGATGAGACCAAAAAAGTGTGCTATTGTGTACGATCAACATAGCAGCATTTAGTCTGCAGCCATCGCCTCTCATGTATACAGTGCTATGCAAAAGTCTTAGGCCACCATTAGATTTGTTGTTTTAGCAATGGTATAATGACCATATATTTCCACTGATCTTCATTTTAATCTGGGAGTTTTTGCATCTCTTAGCCTTTTCATCCTGTTCCCCTTCTGAAAGACAAGTTTACTGGCTGCTACCCTTTCCTAAAAAGCATTCCTGTTCAAGCTTACAGACTGTAGAACTTGGGATCTCCATGAAGTTGCCAGATGTTGCTATTGCTCAATTGTAAGGGTTTTTCTTTGAGTTTAATACTGCATACATTTTTTCTGTATTTTCTGGTTGTATTCTAATAAAGAGGCTGAGATGTAATTATATACGGTCATTAAACCATGTTGGCCATTCTACCAAAATAAGTCTTCTGCACAGCACCTTTACTGGCCACTGCACAGATCCAGAGATCCCCTCTCCATGTACTGCCCATGTCCACCTGGTTTTTCTTCATGTACTCCGGTTTCCTCCCACATTCCAAGCACATGCGTTTGATCAATCGACCTCTCTGAAGTGTCTCAGTGTGTGGTGTGAGCCTCGTGATGGATTGGCACCATGTCAAGCAACCTGAACTACCAGTTAGACTCCTGTACAGGTATGTACCGTTTAACGAGCACCCGACCAACGTCTGATCGCCTTAACAACCGAGGTCTTCATTATAACAGAAAATAAAATTCTGTCTTTAAACTCCAGATGTTGCAGCCATAAAAAGCTGGTCACCTCAACAGCCAATCAATGCTGAAGTCCGTCATTAGTGTCATGTTTGCCAGGTCCTCTATTCGAAGCAAATTTGGGCTTCTTTTGCTATAAAATCACATTTATCAAAATTACATTACATTTACAGCATTTAGCAGACGCCCTTATCCAGAGCGACTTACAATTGATACAATCTTACAATCCAAGCAATTGTGGGTTAAGGGCCTTGCTCAAGGACCCAACAGTGGCAGCTTGGCAGAGGTGGGATTTGAACCCTGGACCTTCTGGTCCAGAGTCCAGTACCTTACCCGCTAGGCTACCACAATTACAGATATTTGTAGGTGCAGGTTGCAGGTTTTTGGGGCTTGTTTCTAAAGTGTAGTTCCTTATTTGGGTTGGGTTTGCGCCCTGACTCCATCTCTCTCCAATATTCCTGCAAGTTTGTTTTTTGTTTTTTTTTCCTCAACCTCTAAAGTTAAAAGTTATACTTTCTTTTTTTTAACTGATCATGTGGTCTCTCAAATTGTAGTATGTCGCCTCTTTTGGGCTTTTTTGTGCCAATTCGTCTTTTTCGCATGCTTTATTCTCTCGTGCGATCTGGCAACCCTGATTCATACGTGTTTGTGTGTGTAACTATCTTGCTGATTGTGTACTAGTTATCTCACGTTTGGACCACAGACAACCTTTTTTTGGAAGTTACTTAAGTGAGTGATTTTCTGCTCCTTATATATAACAAGCTGTAAATGGTGTTTCTAAGCGTATGTGCCTGTCCTATTGTAAGTAGTACTTCTTTGTTTGTACCCTCATTAGCTGTATTTTCTCTATAACCTATAACTGTATAAACTGGGGCTTTTGGGGGCTTGTTTCTAAAGTGTAGTTGCTTTTTTGGGCTTGCTCCCTGATGTTGTTTCTCGATTTCTTGATTCTTGTTTCCAGTATTCCTGCAAGTTGGTTTTGTTTTTGCAAATACACATTATTATTATTCTTATTCTTATTTTAAATTAATTGATCATGTGGTCTCACGTTGTAGTAGGTTGACTGTTTTGGGCTTACACGTTTCTCTGGTGGGATCTGGCAACCCTCATTGTGTGCGTGTGTAACTATCTTACTGATTGTGTGCTTGTTAGCTCATGTTTGGACAGCAGACTGTTCTACCACAGTGTTTAGAGACTTTTTTGGTGCATTTTTGGCTTCCGTCAAACAAAAGTATTAGCCCCTTTCAATCGTTCGTGTTTTCAGCGGTATCTCTGACACAATTCCGTATCGTTTGCACACAGTTTTCTTGTGAAAAAACTCTATCTATTTACATTACAGTAGCATATAATGACCATGTCTGGTCAGTGCCCAATCCAGGAACCTGCTGCACGGTGCATACCTGTATTGGCAATCACTGAACCCACATGTGAATTCTTCACTGATTTAAGGTCTTATAATTCCAAACCAGCTTGCTGATAACAAGAGCTGAGGTGATATAACCAGTGTAATCCTTGTCCTGCGGGGAGGACAAACTTCCAAAGAACAAACTTTCAAAGCCTAAGTCGTGATTATCCCAAAGTCCCTCTTGACTGCGGTTAAATATTCAGCACACTCTCAAAGCAGGAGACACTGAAGCTCTACGCCCATCTCTAATTTGCTTCATGAATATTTAGCTCCCAGCAGTCAGTTCTGGAACATGACAAGACGTTGTAGTACAGTGTTTGTTCCTGACAGCTCACAAGCAGCCCATCTGTGGCATCCTCGGCTTGCCCTGGAGGACTTGTGGAGGTTACTGGAACTCCCAGTGCATTATTGCTAGGAGTTGGGACCATATTTTCTTCAGGCCCTTAAAGCACATTACATAGGCAGTAAACTACCTTATTTTGGCAGGTTAATAACGGAGCAGCATTGATTGCTTAACATAATCACATGCCAAAGAGGAGAGGGTGGATGGGTTTCGTTAGGAGATCTATAGAAGACAGTCAAGAGGGGCCCGCTTTGCCAGCCACGGCTAGAGCCTGAAAGAGTGGGAGAAAAGAGGCCCCGGACACGGCATCTTTACATGCTTTAGCTTGGGGTTATTTGGAGTGCGAACGGATAGATGACAAAAAAGACAGACGTAGAGAGGGAGCATTAATCACTCCAAAATGGAATACATTTCCCTGCTCGTTCGACCCTCATCTGCGAGGCTCTCGTAGTACCGAATCTCTCCGCTTAACTGATATCACACTGTGGGATAAGAGCCTTAAGAGCATACAGCATGCTGAAGCTGACCAGGACTCTGCTCATTAGACGTAATGACATCAATTGGTTTTCCCTATGCTCAGTACCTACTGAAAGCCCACAGTCTAGTGTTAGCAAGTCAAAGTGACTCTACTAGTGGTTTAGTGCTAGCTTACTACTACTACCAGATGGTTTATAACGACTTGAAGGATTACAAAACACCAGTTTGGAACACAACCCTAACAGTCAGAATGGGACTGTGGTAGCCTAGCGGTTAAGGTACTGGACTATGAACCAGAAGGTACAGGGTTCAAATCCCACCTCTGCCAAGCTGCCAGTGTTGGGTCCTTGAGCAAGACCCTTAATCCACAATTGCTTGGATTGTAAGACTGTACCAATTGTAAGTCGCTCTGGATAAGGGCGTCTGCTAAATGCTGTAAATGTAAATGTAAAATGTTCATGCTAGTGAACCCTAGAAAGCTGTTGGAAGCAGGCAACTTAACGGTTAAGATTCAGGGCCAGTGGTAGCCGTTTCCACAGACGACACGAGAACCTACAGTTACAGTTAATCTACAATTCTTCCACATCCCAAAAGTCTTCTATTGACTCTGTCATGCTCATGGAAGCAGTTTGAGACGTTTGCTTTGTGACATGGTGCACTGGTGCAGTACATGCTGGAAGTAATCATTGGAAGATGTTAAATGCTGGACATGAAAGGGTGGTCAGCAACAACACTCAAATAGGCTGCGACGTTTGAGCCGTGAGGGATGGGTATTAACAAGCCCAAACAAAGTGTGGCAAGAAAATGTTCCCCATACCATTACACCACCTCCACCAGTCTTGAGTCCATGGATTCTTGCTGTTGGTGCTGCATTCTGACCTGTGTACCTCAGAAGAAACTGAGATCCAACAGGAGTCTCCAGCCTACAGCAGTCCAGTTTTGGTGAGCCTGTGCCCACTGCTCTTGGTAACCGATGTGGGCTTCTGCTTGTAGCCCAAGGTCCGACGTACACTGTTCAGCAGAGTGGTCATCTGAATTACCTTAGCAGCTTGGCCATTGTACAGAGGGGATGCTTTCTTTATTGCACCATTCGAGTAAACTCGAGAACGATGTGCATCAAACTCCCAGGAGATCAGCAGTTACAGAAACGTTCAAACCAGCCTGCCTGGCACCAACAAAATCAGTGATTTCTCATTTTTCCCCATTCTGAGGGCTGATGCAAACGTTACCTGAAGCTGCTGGCCCGTATCCACGTGAGTTTATGCACCGCTGCTAGACGATTGGCTGATTAGGTAATTGCAGTATGAGTAGGTGTACAGCTGGTCCTAATAAAGTTCTCAGTGAGTGGAGGTCCAACAGGACGTCCATCATTGTAAACATTATTTTCTTCCTGTAGCGCTTTAATCTAGCTACTGGTTGAAAACATAACTGTGTCATACTTGTACATAATTACAGGCAGATCTTGGCACCGACGTGCTGCCATTAGTTACTGCCCAGTATGGCACTGAACTAAGCAAGCATCAATCATGTCTCGAGTTTTAAATAGAAAATCATAAGGTGTTTTGCTGACACCGAGGTTTTTTTTGGAAAGCTAGGTTTTGTACCATGCTCAGTAAATTTATGTTGATCATCAATCTGACAGGTTTTTATGATATTTCAGGCCAAATTTTAGTTCTCCACAACACTTTAATGATTGTTAAATACAGCCCGCTTTCCAAAACCAAAACACGGCTTTGCAGTACCAGGACAGGTTAATGACTAGGATCTGCTCTTAATAGCAATAACATGCGGAAAGATACACAGGTCTTAAATGATTGCTAAGAAAAGATTTGGTAATTCATCAAAAAGGGCCAGGGGTTTAGAGAATGACTTACTATATGCTCTGTAATAGCAGTTTAGGAACCGACATTTGTTCATAGACTTTGTAGAAACAGACTTTCTAGTGCGCCTTATGGTCCGAAAAATACGGTATTTCAATTTTAAACACCGTGGAACGTTCAGAATTCAAACGCCTCTTCACTCGAATTCAGACATCAAACGGTCCGTTGGAATTTTTTTTTGCCCCCCAAATTGAAGAAAAATTCTAACTTTCGAACACAGACCCAAATAAAACACTCAATAGTGCGATCTTCCAAGAACAACCTACATAATCCAGTCCAGCTGCTGACAATAACGCACCAATACAGTATGCTACTCGCCATAAAACCAAAAAGGAGAAGAACTAGGTGTGATCAGGCATTATTATGTATAAATATATCATATATTAAGAATATATTATTACAGTATGTATATCAGTCTATGGGTGTGATTGCAGACACCCCCTCAGACTCGGTGCGAAGACGTTCGTTTCAGTGGCTATAAAGTTTCACTCATTTCATGTATTAATTATTATTATTGTATTACATGTGTCTGCTTTATTCATGCATTTAATCATTAATTACATATGAATATAGGCGTGAACAATCATGTGGGGGTTAGTTCTTATGGGGGAATTTGATTCCGACTTTAAACGCCTTTCAGGAAACAATTAAGTTCCAATTCTGAGGTTCCACTGTACATAGCAATATAGCATATCAACAACTGACGTAAAAGTATTGTACATACTTAAGTACATTTGGTGACATAATGGTCCATAGCTTTCTTTTAATGATGAATACGGTAATAAATATCTCTGAAGAATATCTGGTTTGATTTAGCTCGGTTATTCATTGAAGTATTTCTTCTGCTTGCTTTTAAACTCTATCTAAAATATGTTCCTGTAAAGGTAATCTAGCAGCTCCGAAAATGGACCAGTAACAGTGCAAATTCTTACTGAATCCATCTTCTGAGGCTTTTCAATTAAGATTCTGTTAGATGAGATAACGCCATACTCGTTGTACTTCGGAAAAGTACGCCCATCTATAGGGTGCCATCTGCAGGTCATTCTTGGTATTACTAAAACCCCATATATACATTTAATGCAGTAGTACTTCAGTAGCACTGTTGGCGTCCCTCTCGGCAATTTCTTTAGGGAAATTCTACTGTTTATTTTACCACTGAAATGAAATTTACACTCTTGGCCGATCATCTGAAGCGAGATCTGCATGTAGGCTGGGAGGAAGAGATCGAATGAGTCTGAGCGAGATGCCTACAATTTTGTGGGGCCCTTGTGCGGCTCACGCCGAGTAAATAATTAAGCTTTTCAGTGGAAGAAAAACGCAGAGCCATTAGAAGTGCAGTTAAAGAGGCGTTAGGATTGATCTTGGAGGACTGGCCTTGAGACAAACATCAATCGGAGCAGCCAAGAACGTGTCGCTTGTGTGTGCGCGGGTTTGTCCGAGCGCTAAAAAAAGTGCACACGCTGTTTTTCACTATTTTCTTTATATTTTGACCTTTTTTTTCCCATTTCTGACACATTTAGCTGTTTTGAAAGATGTGCTAGTCAGCCCTGCAATGAGGGAGAATTACTGCAATTTCAGACCCTGGGAATACAGAGCTACATCATGCTGTCAGCTATGTGGTAGCATATTTCACAGGGAGGGCATCGCACACTGCCAAAGTCAACTGCCGACTTCCTCTTCCTCCCAAACACACTGATACTCTGTTGGCTGAGCCCCCTCGCCTCCCTCTCAGCTCTGTTCTGCCACATCACTCGGCACACTCTTACATCATCATCATCACCCGCAGGCCCCCGCACTTGACTTTTAGTGCCTAGCAGTAACCCCGGAGCCTTCATAAATCTCTCTGGTAGAACGAAATCGCTCGGCAAACTGGCGTAAAGCGCCGCGCACGCCGATTCGCTGTTTGACTTTTCCGAGCCGCCCCTAAAGCAGTTCTGTCGGGGGTTTGGGTGTGTGCCACCTCAACTTCTAAGCCTCGTTCCTGGAGCCATATGCTCGGCCATACGGACTCAATTACCATACAAAGCCATTCTGTAACACTGTGCTCGTGTTCACTCCTGCTCCTAATCGACATTCTTTGTAGGCAAAAATGTTAGGGGTCACCTTTCTTTAAGCAGCGGCCTATTACTCACTCATCGTTCCAGCCGCAGGACCGACTTCCTTCGCTTTGACGTGCGGCCATGTAATGTTATTGTCACATAAACACTCCTCGCTAGCAATGGAATGGCATCCCTGAAAAATGGCGTTTCCCCACAGGCTCGTAATGTTACTGGGATCTTGATGAAACATTTCCAGTAAAGGAGAGAAAGCAACACGAAAATGAAATATTCGTCCACGATATTTTTCGTCTCAAAACTATACACACTACTTCGCTGCTTGGCTCAAGGAGACGACGACAAGTCTATTCAAGGCTTCCTTTTGCTGCACACAGAAAACATGCAAACTGTAAAAAGAAATACATTCGATTTTGGAAAAAAGAAAGCAGAGTTACACCGTCTCATACAAGAGCTGCTTTTTTCTTTTTTTTTGATTTAGGAGGGTCTATGCAAAATACATGTAAAGTTTTTAGTCAAATATACTTTAATATGAATAAATTAATCATTTTACTATCAATTCTATTAAACATCATCCCAAAACCCGAACATTTTATAAGAAAGTTAAATAAGAACGAAATTTTATAAGAAAGGTTCTGTGGTTCCAAGGAGGAGCGGGGGGAACAACAGAGGGCGAAGGAACATAAAGATGAAAACCATGTTTTACTCAGTCCAGTTCCAAGTATGAAAAGGCAGAGAGCTGCTAATCGCAGCCACGTATTTGAAGCATTAAAATGCATTGGTAAGAACCGATAAATGGAATCGATTTTTTTTTATAGGTATCTGGTTCTTGGAAGTTTGGAACACTGTAGGATTGTAGGAACTGTAACACATTTCACATGAATCACACTGTAGGATTTTTTAAAGAATTTAATTGTAAATAAGTATTTGGTCAATAACAAAAGTTCAACTCAATACTTTGTAACATAACCTTTGTTGGCCAATGACAGAGGTCAAACGTTTCCTGTAAGTCTTCACCAGGTTGGCACACACTGTAGCTGGTATTTTTGGCCCATTCCTCCATGCAGATCTCCTCTAGAGCAGTGATGTTTTGGGGCAACACGGACTTTCAACTCCCTCCACAAATGTTTCTATGGGGCTGAGGTCTGGAGACTGGCTAGGCCACTCCAGGACCTTGAAATGCTTTTTACGGAGCCACTCCTTCGTTGCCCGAGCGGTGTGTTTTGGGGATCATTGTCATGCTGGAAGACCCAGCCACGTTCCATCTTCAATGCTCTCACTGATGGAAGGAGGTTTTGGCTTAAAAATCTCACGATACATGGCCCCGTTCATTCTTCCTTTAACACGGATCAGTCGTCCTGTCCCCTCTGCAGAAAAAAACAGCCCCAAAGCATGATGTTTCCACCCCCATGCTTCACAGTAGGTATGGCGCAACTCAGCATTCTTCTTCCTCCAAACATGATGGGTTGAGTTTTTACCAAAAAGTTCTATTTTGGTTTCATCTGACCACGATATTCTCCCAATCCTCTTCTGGATCATCCATATGCTCTCTGGCAAACTTCAGACGGGCCTGGACATGTACTGGCTTTAAGCAGGGGGACACGCCTGGCACTGCAGGATCTGACTCCCTCTCGGCGTGTTGTAGTGTGTTACTGATGGTAGCCTTTGTTACTTTGGTCCCAACTCTCTGCAGGTCATTCATCAGGTCCCTCCGTGTAGTTCTGGGATTTTTGCTCACCGTTCTCATGATCATTTTGACCCCACTTGAGATCTTGCTTGGAGCCCCAGATCGAGGGAGATTATCAATGGTCTTGTACGTCTTCCATTTTCTTACAATTGCTCCCACAGTTGATTTATTCACACCCAACCTGCTTGCCTACTGTAGATTCACTCTTCCCAGCCTGGTGCGGGTCTACAATTTTCTTCTTGGTGTCCTTCAACAGCTCTTTGGTCTTGGCCATGTTTGAGTTTGGAGTCTGACTGTTTGAGGCTGTGGACAGGTGTCTTTTATACAGATAACGAGGTCATACAGGTGCCATTAATACAGGTAACGAGTGGAGGACAGAAGAGCTTCTTAAAGAAGAAGTTACAGGTCTGTGAGAGCCAGAAATCTTGCTTGTTTGTGGGTGACCAAATACTTATTTTCCACCATGATTTACAATTAATTTTTAAAAATCCTACAATATGATTTCCTGGATTTATTTCTCATTTTGTCTTTCATAGTTGAAGTGTAGCTATGAAGAAAATTACAGACCTCTCTCATCTTTCTAAGTAGGAGAGCTTGCACAATCCGTGGTTGACTAAATACTTTTTTGCCCCACTGTATCTGGTTTCAGCTGTATCCAGGTTGTTATATTCTTTAAGGAAAACTGAACTTGATTTCCAGGTGTGAGGGTTCATGGTGCTCATCTGCTCCGTTTCATGTTAAAGTGATGGCACTCTGGTCACCTCTTCCAGCTCAGGTCCTCTGTGCTTAGCGAGATGCGGTCTAAACGCTTTTGATGTGGGAACGTCTCTGGGTGTGAGGATTTGTTTCTGACATCCTGATACAACACAAGCCACATTTCACTTCGAGCTGTTTATGTCTCTCTTTGACAAGTGTGTGTAAACATATCACCTCAGCAGGCTTGTCCACACTGGAAATGTGCTAGTCTCTATGTAAGACGTAGACAAACATGCTTAATCACTGCAGAACTGTAGAGCGTTTCATCATTTGATGAGGAACTTCATGAGCGGAACAGGGTGTGCCGTGAGACCTTTACCTTTCTGGAACAGAAACAAGCATGTCATGTTATTCATCAGTACTTCGGCAGTGACACACTTCTTGTTGTTTTGGCTCTGTACTGAAGCACATCAGACTTTGAACAGCGATTGTGAAATTAGAACAAGCTCGACAAGAATGTAAATTATAATTTACAACCATTATTTGTCCTTAAGCAATATTAGGGAGCCATTCATTACGTGAAGCTTACTTGGTGTTGCGCTAGAGTTTTGTATGTTCCTTAACGCTTCTGATATGAAAATTTCACTGAAATTAGTATGTCAGTGAACTATCTGAAACATGCCCACAGCAATAAGGAGCGGGTGATGTGATGAATTTAGATAGAGAACGATTAAAATGTCTGCACCATCTGCCTTAACCACTTTATTATTACTTTCACTGGAAACGCCGATATAGCCCACGATGTTGCAACACGCCTTAAGAGAAAACACATATTCACTGGGTCATAATTTACCGCTGACCAACTCATTTCACCATCTGAGCTAACCACAGTGTAGAATATGAAGATTATAACAAACGTCAGGAGTCAGCCATCAGGACAGGCTTAAACCAGCCAAGGTAGCAGCACAAAAACACACTCAGCAAACTTCAGCGCAATCATACTGCAAAAGAAAAGTGCCTTAGAAAAGCAACAGATGGCAAGTCGTGACCTAATGCTGTCAACAATGACATGATGGTCCCAGTTCAGGTGGTTGAGAGAGATGGGTTCAAACGACTTTTGAGTATTTTAGGCCCAAGACATATGCGCCAAAGTATCGTCTCATTATCGTTGTCAGAAAATCCCAGAAAATATCTAGATATAATTGTTTTGTCAGTCTCACACACCTCTGAACCAGACCCTGCTTGCTAGTCTAGACTGCGTTTACATTGACACCAGTAAACCAATAATAGCTGAGAGTGGGCGGGTCCTTAGGACACATACCGAAGGTATACGAATACAGGGAGTCCCCGATTTACGAGATGGATACATTCCGACAAATCCAGCGCAAGTTGAATTTATCGTAAACCGATGAGTTTTATATATTATGCCTAGCCTACCTTAATACGCCTAAAACACGACTGGCATTTACATTAAACTACAGTTGGCAAAATCAGTAACATAAAGCTTATTTTTATAATAAAGTTGTAAATATCATGTAATTTACTGATGAGATATTAAGATGTAGTTAATTAATGTATTGAAAGTGAAAAACAAAAACTATTATTGCGCAACCATGGCTTTTCCTTACTACATTTCCCAGTGATCCTCGCTCCAGCCATGCGACTCCCTGCCGACTTCCTCGGGAGAGCATCGTACTGCATATCAGTTGCCCTTGGGAAAATTCTAAATTCAGTATAAAGTTTCTACTTAATATGTATTTGTGTGTATTTTCGGATTCCCATTGTAAAGTCGAAATATCGTCGACATAACACAATGGACACGAGGCAAACTGACAATATTGACATGTCTGGTGGAAACGCATGGAATCTGTTCAGCTACCTTAATAGGAAGCACCCCAAAGAATACCCTGAAAGCCAGATAGCACAGTGTCTGCACCTGATTGCAAAAGGGGTGAAAAAACAATCCATATGAGAAAAGGTCATTTCTGATCATGTGGCATTTTATCTGATCTATGATATGATAACCAACATATGCATTTCACTACACACTAAGTGGCAGATATAGTTCTTACTGGATTGTCCACCCCTCGTAGCAACAGAGGAAAAATCAATAAGTAGTAACAGAAATATCTTTCTTTCTTTTTTACATATACACACCACTATGTCACCATGTCAAACATTGAGTTTTAGAGCTAGTCTGTGTTGTGTTACTGCATTTCTTCCATACACAGATAATGCAGATAGAACCTTGATCTGTGGGTGTATTGTATTTCATGTAGCAGCTGAAGAGCCTGCATCCCTAACTCAAAGCATCAGAGACAATACAGTTGAAAAAGCTTGCTTGTCATTAAATATTTCAAACATGCCATTAATACACAGCAGAAGCTGTTAGATCGCGAGCTAATTCTCCATGCTTTCTTTATGCTAGCCACAGGTCTGCAGGCCTTTCTTTCATTACACTTTACTAGTGGTTTGCATCTTGTGGTAAACCCGGAGGCCATGCTGGTAAATTCTTCTCTTCATGCTGGCCTTTGATGCATCTGTATTACATCACGGATCGTTTTCTTGATTTGTTCGACCATTTTTCGACATAATTGAGAGGACCGTGCGTATTGTTTTTCTGTACCTCGTTCTTGGTGCTCACAATCAATTCTGACAGCACGTCGGTTTGTAGTTGGAGTCGCACAATGAGCACTTTAACTGGCATGAATAATTCGCTCCTCATGTTAAAACATAGCATGAGCACACTCCAGAGGCAAATTTCACGTCTAGAATCAATTCTTGATCTTTTGCACGGACTAATCGTTCATCAACAGGCTGCTACTTGAGAAACAAATAAGCAGCCAATTGTCCAGTAACTGTAGATTTTGTAAAATGAGAGGAATATAAAGCAGGGCGCAGAAATCTTAAGCCACCGTTAGAATGGAGATATCATTGTTTTAGTAATGGTATGAAGACCATATACAATTATATCTCAGTTTCTTTATCAGAATACAACCGGAGAATTGTATGCAGTATTTAATACCTGGACATATAAAAATGATTTAAAAAACTGTCTGAATCCGAATCCAAACCTACATGGCCCTGTGTGAAAAAGTGATTGCCCCCTAAACCTAATAACTGGTTGGGCCGCCCTTAGCAGCAACACCTGCAACCAAGTGTTTGCGAGAACTTGTAGTGAGTCTTTTACAGCATTGTGGAGGAACTTTGGCCACTCATCTTTGCAGAATTGTTGTAATTCAGCCACATTGGAGGGTTTTCGAACATGAACGGCCTTTTTAAGGTCATGCCACAGCATCTCAATAGGATTCAGGTCAGGACTTTGACTACTCCAAAGTCTTCATTTTGTTTTTCTTCAGCCATTCAGAGTTGGACTTGCTGGTGTGTTTTGGATCATGTCCTGCTGCAGAACCCAGGTTCATTTCAGCTTGAGGCCACCAAAAGATGGCCGGACATTCTCCTTCAGGATTTTGTGGTAGACAGACAGAAGAAGTCTTCCAGGTCCTGAAGCAGCAAAACAGCCCCAGACCATCACACCACCACCACCATCAGATGTAATGGGACACACACCTTCCAAAGAGTTCAACTTTTGTCTCGTCAGTCCACAGAATGATTTCCCAAAAGTCTTGGGGATCATCAAGATGTGTTCTGGAAAAGTTGAGATGAGCTTTAATGTTCTTTCTGCTCAGCAGTGGTTTTTGTCATCTTGGAACTCTGCCATGCAGGCCATTTTTTCCCAGATTTAAAAAAAACTGTCTGAAGAACTCATTTTGGAAGGGTAGCAGTCAAGAAACCACTTTTTCAGAAGGAAGACAGGGTGAAAAGGCTAAGATGTACTAAAGTTCACAAAGGCTAGAATGAAGATCTGTTGAAAAGTGTATTGTGGAGTGATGGATCCAAATTTTGGGGTCCAGTTATGTTATAAACTATGTTATATATACCATTGCTAAAACAACAAATCTAATGGTGGCCTAAGACTTTTGCACAGCACTGTGCATCTTTAAGAGTCGCAGTGTTTATGTTCATATTTAAATGTGAGGTTTGCTTTCTAGTGTTTTGGTGGACCAAATTTCCATCTCAATCAAGTATCATCTAATATTTAGAGATAGTTTTTTCTGGAAAGTACACCATTTTAGAATTTGCCGTAAGCAAGCATCGGGGTACAGTTATGCCTCTCTAAATTCTGTGTGCCCCTGTACGACAAGCAGTCTAGAATGGCCCCTGGTGTATAGAGCCAAGGAGTACAACAAACATGTAATGGCACTCCACAATTGCCCTCAGGCTGCACAGCAGTAACAGCACTGTACACATCCGTGAGTGCACAGAGACCCGGCTCGGGTAGCGCCAGAATGCAGCGTGTGTGGTATTCTGTGGTTTGCACCCACTTTTCTAACCACCTCCTCCATATAAACAGACCTCCTACTAATGAGCAACAAGGCAATTTCACACTGTGGTGCACCCCAAGAAGTGGCAGCTTTAACAGGTGTCTCCTTTTGGGTGCAGGAGCGTGGCTGCCAGCCAAGCCGTTTCCACAGCAATAATCCGCAGGTTGAGAGGATTTAGGTTCTCGTCAATTAATGAGAGAAAGCATCGCCTTTTGTTTAAAGAAGAGCTATGAAACCTCCATTGGAAATGACTCTCTGAAGTCTGATCTGAGGGCTAAGCGTACTCCAGTGCCCTGCAGTCCAGTCCTTTCCACAGACGTCGGTTGAAATATTCCTGCCTACCTGAAAACTGGCTTTTAGTAGGTGTTGCCAGACGGGTGCTGAACTTTGTGTTCAGTTTTCTTTGGAAGTGCACTACAGGTATTACTGCTGCCGAAAGCTCAGGCTAATGTGTGCTCCTGTAATTTGTAAAGGCTGAAATACGGCTGTGCTGGGCCGCACTGCAGCTCATGTATTAGCACCCTGCCTTCCCCCGGCTCCTTACGCAGAACAGCAGGTCTGAGTGCAGCGCATAAGCTTATTCACCGCATACCTCCTGTGTGAGCAGTTAGATTGTCATGTTTAATGTAGTATTTAACCAACATACTGACTATAATTACTATGATTTAATGTACTATAATTTAACCTTACATACACTATATGGACAAAAGTTTTGGGACGCTTACACATTACACCTACAGCTTGTATGACATCCCATTGTAAACCAGTAGGCGTTAATTTGGAGTTGGTCCCCCTTTGTAGCTAGAACGGCTTCCACTCTTATTGGAAGGCTTTCTACAAGATTTTGGACTGTGTCTGTGGGGAATAGCCACATTGCGGTAACATTATAGTGGAAGTAACATTATAATAATTGCTTTTAACTTTAACAAATGTAAAAAAAACTCTAAACAACGCAGTTGTTTTTTTAAATAAAGCATTAATAGGACTGCTGACTATTATCCTTGTTCTTTCTAGTTGGTACAGATCGTATTGGTTTTAGGGAGTCAAAGTCATATTTACGGAGCATTGTCTCAGTGGAGCGCTACAATTATCTAGGCACACAGCACCAATGGAGCAAGCCTAGGGTGACAGTGGCAAGGAAAAACTCCCTATACGTTATAAGGAAGAAAACTTGGGAGGACCAAGACCCAAAAAGGGGCCCTTCCTCCTTGGGCAGTCTAGATGTTATATATAGAAATAAACAAAGTTACCTAATTAATGAGTTTATCGCAATCGTTTAAATAAAAAGAAGATATATAACAATTAAAAGAAAGCACATATTTAAAGAAAAAAAAATATAGAATTAAAATACAAGTTTAACAGAACAAAATATTATGAAGAGAGTATAATATATAGAGCATATAAAACAATAATACATATAAATGAAACAGAATACAAAAAGTATTTAGTCAGCCACTGATTGTGTAAGTTCTCCTACTTAGAAAGATGCGAGGTCTGTAATTTTCATCATAGGTACACTTCAACTATTTTAGTGACCAAATACTTATTTTCCACCATAATTTACAATTAAATTCTTTAAAAATCCTACAATGTGATTTCCTGGATTTTCTTTTCTCATTTTGTCTCTCATAGTTGAAGTGTAGCTATGATGAAAATTACAGACCTCTCTCATCTTTCTAAGTAGGAGAACTTGCACAATCAGTGGCTGGCTAAATACTTTTTTGCCCCACTGTATAAATGAAATACTGAATAAAATAACGTAGATAATGTGTAGTAAAACAGAGTCACTATGATCTCATGTCCTAAACGTGTCCCATGTTCAGTCAGCCAGAGGAGGGAGGGAGTTCCTGTCCTCTCATGTGGTCTGAGGAAGGGTATGAGTACTGGAACTGATGACGGAAGAACAGCTTGAGTGGAGCCGGAGCCGGTTCCGGAAACCAGTAACTTAATAAGTAACTTAATGAGTAATGGGATGGATTACTTTCTTCCACTAAGTCACGAGTATTCAACATTACATTTTGAAGTAATTAGTCATTTGTAATGGATTACTTTCTGGAGTAGCTACTCTAACATTTACATTTACATTTACAGCATTTAGCAGACACCCTTATCCAGAGCGACTTACAGTTGATACAGTCTTCAATCCAAGCAATTGTGGGTTAAGGGTCTTGCTCAAGGACCCAACAGTGGCAGCTTGGCAGAGGTGGGATTTGAACCCTGGACCTTCTGGTCCAGAGTCCAGTACCTTACCCACTAGGCCACCACAGTCACCGCTGTTTCTAACACCATTTTCCTCTGCCCCTCGTCCATTTATTATACTTACCATATCACTGTTTTGTATTCACTGTGTTGTGCTGAAATGATCAGCCTCTTGTGAGTCCACTCTGGAGTCACTTCAGTGGTAAATGATTTTTATGGGCTGTGTTCCAAACCACGTACTATTTTCCCTACCTCACTACGAATGGTGTAGGCTGCTTTTCCCTCACTGCTCCAGACAAGACGAGAGAGAAGCAGTCTTTATCTAGGTTCTTGAATTCTGTTTACGCCCTTACTGTCTAAAGTCACATTTTTAATGAGCAAGTAGGTAATTAAATAACCCCCAATAATCCAGTAACCCTCAGTAAATCAGTGTAGCGTAAACAGACTCGCTGTGTTCTCTTTGACACCGGAGAGCAGAGGTGTGCAATTATGGCAGATAATCCAGAGCCGGTAGAGGTAACTGTCCTCTTTTTTCGGCAGCATCATTTTACCACAAAGACACGAGGTCTAAGGTCCGTCTGGACTCGTTACAGGGAATCCGAGCTTGAATGCCACAGGAAGTCGACTCAGGTTATCGGCCTTGTCTGATTTCTACTGATCCCAGCGGTCCTTTCTCTTCCACACGGATTATCATTCCATTCCCCGGTGAATGCCACACGAGTACTGTCACTGGCCAGACACACAAAAGATGGCTTGTCTCTATAGCGTGCACATATGCGCCTCTTTCAGGCAGTACGGGGGTGGGGGCACGTGATGGATAGTTAATGAACACGTGCAGAGTCCCTCGAATGGAATGCAGCGTTTCGTGTGGAATTTCATGACGTCTCATTCACACCTGTGCTACTTGTATTGAAGTACGTCCTCATACGCTCGCCGATCACTTTATTAGGTACAGCTCCTTGTTTCTACTCTCATTGTCCATTTTATCAGCTCCACTTACCATATAGGAGCACTTTGTAGTTCTACCATTACACACTGTAGTCCGTCTGTTTCTCTACATACTTTTAGTTGCCTTTACTCTGTTCTCCAGTGGTCACGAGTCCCACAGGACCAGCACAGATCAGGTCCTATTGTGTGTGTTCGGTGTGGTAAAGTGGAACTAATAAAATGGACAATGAGTGTAGAAACAAGGCATATAGAAGTATAGAGAATGTTCTGACCCTACAGTGCAAAGGCTGTAGCATTTTATACAGTAATACCCATCCTATATGTAACCTAAAAGTCTGCAATGGCGCTCTGAGGACAAAGACTGGGCTTGATTAGCAATTCCCCACGTTAAATCTGGGAGTACGTCTTTATTGAGAGTGTCTCTGGTGGTTAACTGAGTGCAGTGCTACTCCTAACCCACATCCTGTTCCACACGTAAGCTCCCTGGAGATACAGCCGTATAGTGCGCTCTTGTCTCCCAAAGATCTTGGCTGAATCACCAAGTGGGAAAGTGGAACCCGCTGCTTCCTGTTGCCTGCATTTCTGCAGACTCTTAACTGCTCATTTTTAATACTTTAGGCACTGGGGATGAAAAAAGCTGAATTACCGGTGGCACTTTGATATTGTACGCAGCCATATGTCCCTCAGATAGCTTAAAGAGGAAGACGTACATTGGGGAGATTAGCTTGGAACTTGGCGTTGTGGAGGTCCCCCTCTTGTCGCCAAGGCTCTGACCCAATGAGGTATGGAGTCCTCAAGACAACTGAAGATGTCAAGTCAGATCAGATTTATTTAGGTAGCACTTTGTTTGTTTTACAATGGAGCACTGTCTCAAAGCAGCGTCACAATTTTAAGTTATCTTCTAAATACCCAAGGCCAGTCCCTAACTGAGCAAGCCTAGGGCGACAGTGGCAAGGAAAAACTCCCTAAAGGAAGAAACCTTGGAAGGACCAAGACTCAAAACAGGACCAAACCACCTTGGGTGGCTTAGATGATAAATGTTAGAAAGAAACCAATTTATCTATTCAAATATGTTAATAGATACATAAAATATCGAATAAAATAACGTGACAAATATGGATATCGGCATTATTTAGTCCGATATTCACTTCACCTGCCAGACAGCCAGGTGTCCTGAGGTATCTGGCACCAAGACATTAGTTGCAGATCCTTTAAGTAATATACAAGTTGGGAGGTGTGGCCTGCATGGATCTGACTTGTTTGTCCAGCATGTCCCACAGATGCTTGAACGGATTGAGATCTGGGGAATCGTTTGCCATGTTCCTCAAACCGTTCCTGGACATTAGGCCATTAGGGAATACTGTTGCCATGAAGGGGTGCACTTGGTCTGAAACATTGTTTACCTAATCGTCAAAGTGACATCCACATAAATGAGAGAACCCAAGGTTTCCCAGCGGAACATGGCCCAGAGTTTCCCACTGTGAATGTTATTCACTTCACCTGCCAGAGGTTTTAATGTCATGACTGATTGGTGTATGTATTACTCTTATCCTTCATTTATCAGGGAGAAGAATAAGCTTACCCATGCCTGTCAGTTGTATTTCATTCCCATCTGTGCACGTGTTCAATACCGACTTCTGAAAACAAGACGTGAATTCAAGAACATTTCATCGGTCTTCTTGTGATTAATGACTTGTGATGTGTTTAAATATTTGGCCAAGCGTGGTTGGCACCCACTGGGTTTACGGGCTATATATAACGTGCGCCTTGCTTCTTTGCTCCACAGAAACTTTAATGGACTCCACTACAGCAACAGCTGAGCTCGGCTGGACGGTATTTCCTGTATCGGGCACCAGCGAGAACAGTGTAAGTGTGATGCTTTTGTGAAGTCTTTCATTGCTGATGAACTAAATACCTTTAACTGCGGTTTTCTTATACCGTGCTTCGCGCCCGCATTGGCGTCACCGATTCTGCGCTTACGCAAGAGGTTCTGCACTACCGAGCCTTTTCGCCACATCGGACGCAACAGTCCGAAAGTAGCTTTTCTCCACTCAGGGGCGTTACCTAGTTTGGGCTTCCAGGCACGGAATGTTTTTCAAACGGCGCTGAACCTGAAAGTCGGTTATGTAGCATATTTTTAATCCAAGCGCCATTTCACTGCCGCTGCGTTCAGTACAGCACTGCAACCCGTCCAAGGAAAGAGTTAGAAAAACTTCATCTTTTGCTTATTTAGCTTAATCTGACACTCAAAACAAGGAGAACCCTTAATTGAAGTAAATTTAGTCATCAAGAAAAAAAACCACAATTACCTTTGCATCTTTTATACAACTTGAAACACTTACAGATAACAAAAAAACTTGTTTTCAGCCTTCAAGAATTCTCTTTTGTCAGCAGGTGTCACAAAAGGTTCACTCATACTAGTTTTCTAGCATTCAGACGTGAATGAGATATACATAAGACCACTTCTTATTATTTGTATTATTTCCTATTATAATTCTTAAGATCTATGACATGTACATGTATGTCATTTTGCAGATGTCCTTATCCAGACTTGCACTTAATAGTCTTACAATCCAACTAATTGTGGGTTAAGGACCCAACATTGGCAGCTTGGCAGAGGTGGGATTTGAACCCTGGACCTTCTGGTCCATAGTCTAGTACCTTAATCGCTAGGCAACAACAGTCACGTTAAAGCAAACGGACGTCGATCGGATACGGAGCTTATCTGAACATGTTTTATTGTGTGAGCCACACCCCTGTACGAACAGTGGGTCAGGTGGACCCAGATATAGTTAGCCAGATGTAGTTATTTGGATATAATGAACCGAAACTCACATCAAAGGTTTGAAAGATCTACTTGAAGACTAAAGATGATGATCAGGAATTGCTGACCGTCATGAACTTGGCTTCCACGGCCACCTGACCTAAACCCACCGAACATTTCTGGGGGCACTTGAAGACAGAGAAAGCCAGACATTCAGTAACATCACATGACACATATGGAGTCAAGGACGCCACCTATGTGAAAAGGGAACACCCATCCCTGAACTGGGGGGGGCTCATGGTATACCTCTTGTCATCTTACAATGCCGTGATTGCAGCTATTCCCCAATCCTATGTGAATGGCACAAGTGGCCATTGTAATTAATGGTCATTTTCAATTTGCATATAAAACTGATCACCGGTCCCGTTGTCATGCAGTGGTTCTGGTATCGGTCGTTAGCTTGGGGAAGTCTTCCAACTAGCTGAGACTGAAAATGAGTGACAAAACGTTTCTCTCACAAAAACTTGATGAACCTCCAGATGAACCGATTCAACTTTCTTGGATGTACTTACCAGGATTATTGAGCATGCATCAAGACATCACATGAATATTGTGAAACCATGCTGGAGAACATGGATCTTCAGATATGTCTGTTTAGTGCCACTGCATGTCTGTATACTTGGAAAAAAGAAAGCTGATTATCATCTCAGCACTGTTCAGTCTGAGAGAAGCCAGAGCTCGCAGCTCCTCCATCATTCCATAATCCTTTCCTCCCTGTGTCGAAAAACAGAAAAATATTTTGTCAAGTAATTTGCGGGTGTGTTTTATTTTTCAAAAAACTTCTGCTTTATTCAGTTATTTACACGTCTGTGGTCTGTTTTTGGACGCTGGTTCAGATTACTCTGTCGTGGATCGGCATGCACTGAGCAAAAAAAAAAGCAGAAAAGGGGAAGGAATCAGAGAAAAATAGGAATGAGACCTAGCCAGGCCAGTTTTGAAGCGTTATATATTTTTCTGTCATCGTAGTAAGCCCAAGGACATGCAGCCCCTTCGCTGGTGATGGTGCCGTCAATGTTGGAGAACCACAAATATGGTGAATCAGGATCAGATTGAAATTGAATGAGATGATCTGTGAATTAGGACGTTGACCCAAATGGATGCTGTCCGGACATTGCTATAGTCACACAGTGGTTTACTTAGAGTTTGATTTCAAACAGTAATATTACCGTATTTTTCGGACCATAAGGCGCACTTAAAATCCTTTAACGTTCTCAAAAATCTGATTCTGTGTGCCACGTTACTCCACTGTACGCTGTCAGTACCTCCCATACAGTTACGGGTTTGCAGATCAAACTACGATTTTCTTGTGCTGTATTCAGATCCTGTTACTGTACAGACATGCCGGGCTTCTTCAGAGCACTAACAGTGTTTGGCTGTGTTGAGAAAAGGTCGTGCCATGCAGCAGAGCAAAACAGGTGGGCTCCGTACTGAGACAGAGGCTTTGGTTATTGTCTTACACCCCTGCTGGCTCTAAGGGTCTGAGCTACTAGATCACTTAGTCAAAATATGGAGCGCTCTGTCAACAGGCTCTCTCTCCACTGAACGGTTGAACTGGAACGTACTGTGGTATGCAACAAGAAAATATCCAGATGTGGCAGCAGTCGCTGCTTTACTCGAGCTTTCAGCCGTCCATACAGCCGCTCGTGAATCCGTTCATGCATTCACCTACTTATTTGCTTTTTGAGACTTGGATTCATTCTTAAAGCCCCTCAAGAACCTTCTAAGGTGTGTGGAGTGCACGTGCTGAAAGTCAAAATCGTGCAGCGTATCGTAGGTGAAGGAAGATTGATAGCGATCGTTCTTCCCCAACCAAGAGTGAACAGGGTTTTGCGTTATCAGCTCACACTCTATAATGCACGGAGTAGTGACTTATATCGGGTATGAGAATCTAGAAAGTGTCCATGAACAGATGTTCAGTTATGTTTTTCAATATATTTATCTTTTTTTACAACAGAGCATCGTCTCAAAGCAGCTGTCCAACTAGCTAGCTCCACCAAGCCTACAACGGAGTACAAGGACAGACTCCATAAGGATATGCTTCCTATTTGTTATATGCAAGAAAATAAATGACCTAAATAATACATTTATAATCATAGTTTCAATCCACAGAAGCTAAACAGAATACTTAAAATAGAGGATGTAATAAAAAAAGAAACTGCAATAAATTAGAGTAGAATAAATTGGAGAGAGAATATAGTAAAACCTATAGAACCTATTGAATTTAACACAATACCGTTAATTCGTTCTAGAAGGCTGGTCAAGAACCCGAAAACGACGAGTACCGAGCAAAATGTTTCCCATAAGGAAACACACAAAAGCTGATTTTATAATAGTGTTGAAAAATCTCATGTAATTTAGCGAGTACTGGATTGAACGTGAAAAGTAAAAGCAAAACACTTACTCTATTGGTGAATAAACAAAAGAAAAGAAAATTGTGAGTATGAGCGAGTCTCTTAGTATTTGGTCGCTGTAGGTGAGAACACATTGTAAGACGTAATGCAGGTGCATGAACTCAAGCCTCCACAGACCTACGACTGTGGAATGTGTCAATATGAATAGCAGAGCTGGGCGATACAGAAATTTGAGAACGACGTGATTCCGAATGATGATTCCGATTTGTTTAGTTCCGATATAATGCAATTGAAAAAGGACATAATTGAAAGTTGTTTGTTTTGACTACTCAACAATCATATTTTTTTAGAGTGTAGATGTGCAGAAATTGTAGTACAAACAATTGTTTCTTTTTACTTTTACATTTACAGCATTTAGCAGACGCCCTTATCCAGAGCGACTTACAGTTGGTACAGTCTTACAACCCAAACAAGGGCCTTGCTCAAGGACCCAACAGTGGCAGCTTAGCAGAGGTGGGATTTGAACCCTGGACCTTCTGGTCCATAGTCCAGTACCTTACCCGCTAGGCTACCACAGAATATCTTTGCAACAGGTTCAAAAGTTGTGCAACCACAACCAAACCTCTAAAAGGATCACAAAAGTAAGAAATAAAGTAGCACGTACTATTTTTCTGTCACTCAGACATGAATTAGATGTATAAAAGAGATGCACTATTTGCATTTTTCTTGGCGGATTCTGATTTTTGAAACATGTGATCTGCAAATTTTCTTTCTCTACTTTTTATAAATTATGGCATACAGAAAAAAGCTTGTTCAACTTTTCTTTTAATGGAAACTTTTTCATTGCTAAAGAACGCTATGAGGGGTTGCTGACTTGTGTTTGGCTCTGCGCCCTCACTAGCTCTAACTTCTTTGCCTTTGCTAGCTTTGTAAAATTCCACATATTCCGAGGGGTGATGCTGTTTTAAATGTCTTATTAAATTTGTTGTTCTGATAGTGTGCAGAGATGTTCCTTCATGGCTTGTTTTTATTAAATTGGTTATAGGCTGATTCCGACTGAAAGGACTGATTCTGGTCACCGGCCGATCGATTGGTGCAACTCGTCACCTACTTCTAATTAACAAATGCAGTATATAGTGATATGTTTTAATACAGTGACCTCAGTTTCAAGCCTTCTATCAGCAGTAATTCTATAGAGAACTGTGCTGCATCAGCTGGTCACCAGCCTTTCTGAATTAGCGGGCAGCGTGCAAAGAGGTAGAAGGAACAGTAACGAAACAGATGGTCCTAAAGAGCTCATGTCTGGTAGTAATATATAAAATCAAATACACTGGGCTACTCAAAGCTCCTCTGAAGAGGCAGTCAGTTTGGAGGGCATTCCACGAGTGAACAACAGGTTTGTTTAACGACAGATTTAATAGGTCTTTAGAGCATCATTTAGCGATTTTAAGATCTCATCAGAGCCTCAGACGGCCACGTGGTCTTAGTCTGATGTAAAGGGTGAAGCATCGAGGGTGGTGCATCTTGGTACGGATCAAACATGGTCCACATGGAGATTAGGAAAGAAGGGGTACAGAGGCAATAGGAAGCTTGTTTGTCTAACTTCACATGGTGTGCATTAGCAGTAGAATGAAATAATTGGAGTTGACTACTCGAGGCGGCTCGGTCTCACTTGGTCTCTCTCGTTCTTCCATGCCGCTCGACTGGTGGCAAGACCAGCAGTATATAGAGATGTAGACTTATGCCGCACTGTAATTCAACACAAGGTCTGGCTGTCATCTGTCCCTCACATCCCCTCAGGACAGACGTCTCTACTGACAGATTTCCCACAACTGACAGGCAGGAATGCAGCCGCCAGTGTGTTCCGTTATTGCCTTTGTGTGAAGCTATCAGATACCAAAAGCCATTTTACCATAAACGTTAAGAGCAAACATAAAGAAGAACATCTTTCTGGCGTCCAGCACTTTCCTCGCGTTACAGATTACAAGTGACAGTCTTGGGAGAGGGCCGTGATCGTAAGGCTCATGTACTCTTCAAGGCTGTGACAGTTTATTAGTAAAAGATGCTGAAGTCAAGGGAAAATTTCACGCGCTGCGTTACGGTGGGGCAGTTAATATTGAAAAACCAGATTGCCGACAGCCTTTTTGTTTGTCCCCCCCGTAGCTAGACTGTTCCATAATTCACCGACTACCCCGTTCTGCTCGGTCGTACTGATCAAAGGCTACGAGAGCGTGCCAGAGCAGTTTATGGATTATGTCAGTTGGACTTTCTCACTCTTTAGCTGCTGAGGGAATTATTGATTCTACACTACATTCCACGGCAAGGTGATGCCATAAATCAGGAGGATCTTTTTCCTGAAACTAGACACACTGGGGCCAAAGCGTGCAATTCTCATTGTCTACTCTGAGTCGGGCCAATCCAGCGTTGCAGATGTGACAACTGAAGAGATTTTGACTTACAAAGTATGCGATTGCTGCCTGCATCAGTGGGTGCGTTTGCTCGTGTTGTGACATGACCTTTCAGGGAGAACGTAGATCGGCAATGAAAAGAAGGATATTTATGTAGACATTGCAGATCAATGGCAGTTTTCAAATGAGAAATTTGGCATCATTTAAAAAGTTCCAGGGATCCCCAGTTCGATCAGACTCAGACTCCACCTGTGTGGAACTTGTATGTCCTTCCTGTGGGGTTTCTCCAGCTACTTTGGTTTCCTCCTTTCAAAGGAGGAAGACATTCCAAAGACATGCATTAGGTTAATGTTTGGCTGAATGATTGGTTTTCGGTCTTCAACTGCCCCCCCCCCATGAATGCTCAGTGGTGTTTAGGGTCAGTGGACTGTAGTGTAGAACTGTTGGAGAGAGTGCACGATTTGTGGTTCTACAGGTGCTCCCTGGTTTATGATTGGGACACGTTGTGACAAATCCATCGTAAGCTGAATTTATCATAAACTGAGGAGCTGAATATATACTCTATAAACACTCTACATGCATACTTCAAGCAGGAATGAGCATGGTTCAACATACCATGCTCTGGCACGGTACAGAGCAATTACACTAGTCAAACTAACCACACTTTGTGGGTAAAACATGCTCAGGCATGGTACAGATCACCTAGTGTGAATACGCCCGAAAAAAGTGTGTTTTCTCATATTCCTGAGGGTAATCAGATTTTTGTTCTTCCTACATAGATTCACAAAGCATGCTTCCCTAAAAGATCTAATCAATTCAGAAAGTGTTCAGAATTGAAAACACAGGACTTGGCAAATCCCTTCTACCATGAACACACATTGAGGAAAGAAAGGATTACACCACTGACCAAAAAAAGAAAGAAAATCATTGCACCCTCTCTTCCCCCTCACACATGAAAACACATGACCACCTTCAGCTGAACCCACCATCTAAAAAAAAAAAAAAAAAGAAACCTGTGAAAATAAAGATGCTTTTATAAATTTCACACTAGTCGCTTGATTGCTGGGGCCTTATTATGCCCCATTTGCTTCTCTCCACTGACTGTGATAAAAGAGTAGCACCAAAGCCTGGGCAGGACAAAGAGAGGCCCTCCTTGAAAACAGATTTGTTTGGAGTCTCTATAGCCCCTTCCACTCTTACCCTCTTCCCTTCTCACCACGCAGTGTCCTCACCGCCTCTCCATCTCTCATTAGTAACTGCCCTGCTTTTTTATTCGCTCCTAATTTGATCAGTCAAATCTTCAGCCTCCAACAAGAGGATGTTACACTCTGTCTTCTCCTGTTTAACTGGCCTTCAGCTCCTCCTCAGCGGACAGTCAACAGAAGAATAGTTTGGCTTCGAAGGAAATGGGAAGGTCGATGGCTGCTCATGACCCTGGACGCATGTGTCTGTTTGTGAGTCTGACACTGGGGGACAGTGCAGATTCTCCACACCACACAAAAATGGGGTGGCATTAGGGATGCTGTGTAGATGGTAGCGTTCCAGTCATGTTTTCAGCGGTATCTCTGATATTTACATATCATTTGCACACAGTTTTGTTATGAAACTAATTTTACGCTTACATTACAGTAGCCTAATGGTCAACGACCTGTTTCACAGAACGTAATGCGGACATTAAGCAGCACGTAGCTGGACTACATTTTGCCCACTGCATTGAAATCTCAGATGCGTTTTGCTTGGCTCAGACATTTGAAGCTTGTATGGATTTCAAATGAGTTTATTCTCTCTGCTGATAATAAATGGGACATGGAGAGTAGAACAAAAGTCGAGCAAAAGAAAGCTGTTCTAATTAGTTGGAGGGTGTTTGATAGAATGGGGGTCTCATATATGAGGCTTGACGTTTTCTCCGAATTCCATCAAAACCCTGTCAAAAGCTTTGTTAAACAGTGACTAATTTAGGAAATTCTGTCAGCAGTGAAGCGTAGAGCGAGAAGACGGTGGGGGTGGGTGACGGGGTTGAAATGTCTGAATGGGCTCCGCGGCCGTAGTGTGAGGACGCCTTGAAAGTGAAGAAAATTTTATTTTGTCGGCACAAATATATGACTTACTCTGTGGCTGGAATCTTGTTTAGTACCCCCAGCTTGATGCTCAGCCAGCTGGGTTGGAAACCACAGAGGAGGCACCTGGAGTCACTTTAGGCAAAGCAGTGAAGTCTCTGGTGCATGCATGCGGACCGTTTTAGTGTGAACCATATATAGCTGGTGACTTAATAAGAAGTCTGTTATCGTCCTCTTAATTGCTTGTCCATATAATTTGATTATTGTAACTTCGTAAAGTTCAGAGGGTGAAATTTTATATGGATTACCAAGCACTAACGGTGGTGTAGATCACCGAATTATGTGGGTTGTTTCATGTGTTGTATTTTCAATACAAATAGATCCACATTTTAAGCAAGCTCAGTGTTTAGGGTTTTTCTATAACCAAGAAAGAAATGATTGCTGACATATATACGCACTCACCAGCCACTTTAGTAGGTATACCTCGCTAGTACCGGATTGGACCCCATTATGCCTTTAGAACTGATTTAATTATACGTGGCATAGATTCAACAAGGTGCTGGAAACACTCCTCAAAGATTTTAGTCATGCATTTGCTGCAGATTTGTCGGCTGCACCTTCATAATGCGAATCTCCCCTTCAACCACATCCCAAGGTGATTTATTGGATTAAGATCTGGTGACTATGGAGGCCATTTGAGTACCCTGTCATGTTCAGGGAACCAGTCTGAGGTGATTTAAGCTTGTGACGTGGCGTGTTATCCTGCTGGATGTAGCCATCAGAAGATGGTACACTGTGCTCATAAAGGGATGTACACGGTCAGGAACAATACTCGGGTAGTCTGTGGTGTTTAAACGATGCCGAATGGGTATTAAGGGCCCCAAAGTATGCCACACACCATTACACCACCACCAGTAGACCGAACTGTCCATACAAGGCAGGATGGATCCAAGCTGTCATGCTGTTTATGCCAAATTTTGACCCGACCATCTGAATATCAAAGCAGAAATCGAGACTCATCAGACCAGGCAACGTTTATCCAATCTTGTATTGTCTACTGTGGGACTGTGGTAGCCTAGTGGTTAAGGTGCAGGACTATGAACCAGAAGGTCCAGGGTTCAAATCCCACCTCAGCCAAAGCTACCACTGTTGACCAAGACCCTTAACCCACAATTGCTTGGATTGTAAGACTGTATCAGTTGTAAGTCGCTCTGGATAAGGGCGTCTGCTAATGTAAATGTCTAAATGTAAATGTAAATGTCTAAATTTGGTGTGAATTGTAGCCTCAGTTCCCCGTTCTTAGCTGGCAGGAGTGGCACCTGGTGTGGCCTGCTGTTGTAGCCCATCTGCTTCAATGTTTGATGTGTTGCGCATAAAGAGACGAGACGCTCTTCTCTATCTGTTACCATTGCCATCCTATCAGCTTCAACCATTCCGATCATTCTCCACAGATCTCTGGCATCAATAAGGCATTTTTGCCCAGAGAACTGCCCTCACTGGATATTTTCTCTTTTTTGGACCATTCTCTGTAAACCCCAGAGATGGCTTTGCGTGAAAATCCTAGATGATCAGAAGTTGCCTGTGTAGCACCAACAACAATATCATGTCCAAGGAGGTCGGGTCCCTTTTTGAGGCTTGGTCCTAACAAGGTTTCTTCCTCATAACACTTAGGGAGTTTTTCCTTGCCACTGTCGCCCTAGGCTTGCTCAGTTTGGGATTGGACGTAGATATTAGGAGATAATCTAAGCTTGTAAAGTTGCTTTGAGACAATGCTCCATTGTAAAAAGCGCTATATGAATAGATCTGACTTGACATGTCCAAAGTCACTTGAACCGTCATTCTTCTCCATTCTGATGCTTGGTTTGAATTTCAGCAGGTCGTCTTGACCATGTCTAAATGCATTGAGTTGCTGCCATGTGATTGGCTGATTGGATCTTTGCGTTAATAAGCAGTAGTACCTAATAAAGGGCCCAGTGACTGTATCTATAGTGCATCTCTATCACTTATGTCGTACTACGGGTAATGTTAGGGAGGCTTGATTATTGTTTCTTTTTTCCCCCATAGCTAGTTCCTTCCTATCATAAACAAGGATGTATGTAAATGCAGGCTCTCTTTTGGTGCTAGAGGACAGAAAGAAAGCTCAGAGGAAAAGAGGTGACTGTGTAAACACCAGAGTTTATTAGTCGTTCTGTTGTTCTGAGTGAGCTGCATCAATAATGCATCCTTTCATACACGCACAGGCAAATCCACACAGGCCAGGCTCAGTTTTGCCATAGGAGTCGGGGTTCTAGCAAATGTGATCCAGTGCCAGTCCCTGTTACTTCCACTGACAGCATCTTTTGGCAGCCTAAGCAGAGGATTTTACCCTCGTCCTCACCTCATACCTCTCATGCCCTGTAATCTAGCTGGTGCCTGTGGGGAGAGTTTCTGAAAATGGCTCGGCTACTCTCAGAAAGTCCCCGGAGAGCCTAGACTGACATGAGAGAGCACGCGGCAAGATGTTCGCCGTTGCCCTGTGGTACCGAGCTCATGTATTCAAGCTTATTTGTGAGTTTATCTCAGCTGGGAATAGGCTTACACCGGCTGTTGTGGACGACGGGAGTTTAGAAGAGGAACCGGTCGGAAGAGTTTACTTACTCTGTTCCTTTTTCTTATCCTTGCAGTGGGAAGAGGTAAGCGGCTACGACGAGAACATGAACACCATTCGCACCTACCAGGTGTGCAACGTTTTCGACGCCAACCAGAACAACTGGGTGCGCACCAAGTACGTCCACCGGCGAGGAGCCCAGCGCATCCACGTCGAGATGAAGTTCTCCGTGAGGGACTGCAGCAGCATCCCACGGGTGCCCGGCTCCTGCAAGGAGACCTTTAACCTGTATTACTACGAATCGGACACCGACACGGCCACTAAAACGTCACCGCCGTGGATGGAGAACCCCTGGATCAAGGTGGACACCATCGCGGCCGACGAGAGCTTCTCTCAGGTGGACCTGGGCGGGCGCGTGTTGAAAATCAACACGGAGGTGCGCAGCTTTGGGCCCGTCTCGCGCAACGGTTTCTACCTGGCCTTCCAGGACTACGGCGGCTGCATGTCTCTCATCGCGGTGCGCGTTTTCTACCGGAAATGTCCGCGCGCCATACGGAACGGGGCCATATTCCAGGAGACTCTATCAGGGGCTGAAAGCACTTCCTTGGTGGCGGCACGAGGAGTGTGCATCCCCAACGCAGAGGAGGTGGATGTGCCCATTAAACTCTACTGCAACGGAGACGGCGAGTGGATGGTGCCCATTGGGAGGTGCATGTGTAAGGCTGGCCACGAACCCGTCGACAACGGCACCGTGTGTAGAGGTGAGTGATGTCTTGTGGCGCCATATCACAAAAATGTACCATTTCGGACAGGTTTTTACTCGGTGTTTTCCAAAAGAAAGATTTTCACAATTTTGTCAAAACCCTTCTGTCGTTACATTTCCGCCCTGAAAATGAAACACAATTAAATCCTACTCTTTCCAGCCGTATTTATACATTATGGCCCTCAACATCAACATGAAAATAACATTTAAAAAAAAAACCTTCTGATTAATTGTAAACATTTCATTAGTAATACACTTGGTTTGGAAAAGTGAGCAACCCCTTTAGATTAACCATTATAAACTTGCTCAGGTACAACCAATCACCTTCCACATCATACACCAGGCTAACTGGCTCCCACCCAACATCAACTGTAGTGGTCATGATTCTTCAGGAAAAAAGAGCAGGGACACTGCTGAAAGGCAAGTGGCAACTTTGAAGGACTTACTAATGCACAAGTATTTATGGCTGAAATTGGTTGGTTTGTCCATGTGAGCTTTACAAAAAGCTGGCCTTGATATCAAGGTGGAAAAGTCAAACAAGTCTCAATTGCTTTTGATGCCATGTGACTAGGGTTTTATGTTCAGATCAGACCAAGATTGAACTGAAATCCAAGCACTTTCTTTGGGGAAAAACCAATCATAGCAATCTACTGTGAAGCATGGTGTGGGAGGGCAACACTGAGTTTCTGGGGTGTTTTCTTCAGCTGGGACTGGTGAACGGAAAATGGATGGTGCCAACTGTACCCAAATCCTTAAGGAAATCCTGTGGCCCTCTGACAGACAAAGGTGGGCAAATGGTTCACCTTCTAGCACAACAACCATAAACAGACCTCCAAAAGACAATGACTGAATTTACATGTACTTAATAATCCGATCATAACTGGATTTCTGCAGTTATCCTGCTTTGTTCAAGTGATCATGTAAACAACATACTTTGATCTAGAGATCACATTAAGAAATCCGATAGAGAGCTGGATTTTAACTCAGCAATCAGATGTCTCCGCACATGTATTGCGATATACGCCGATTTTAATCGGTTTTCTCAGTCTACACCTGCACGTGGAGCTCTGGGGGGCTCGTTTCCACCTGGTCGATCGTTTCTCTTGCGGACCTGGTGGAATACTTCTCTCACGGGATCGGCCAACCCTGGAATTAAACGCAGCATCCGCAAAATGGCTACCAAACCCTTTTGGGGAGACTCTGAAACGCAGTATATGCTTGAGGAAATGAAGAATTTTATTATTTAATTATAGTTTATCTGACATCCTGCTGTGAGATTATTGGCTGGATGCAAAGTAGGAATCCGATTATTGCTCGAGTCGTGTAAACTAAATTTTCCCATTGTCTGATTACTCAAGTGCATGTGAACTTGTTGATTGGATTTAGGGCTGCAACAACGAATCGATAAAATCGATAATAATCGATTATTAAAAGCGTCACAACGAATTTCATTATCGATTCGTTGTGTTGCATGATTTATGTGTCCCCCGCCTTATATCCGCTTACGTTACTTGCGGGACTTGCGGTCAGCGCTGGAAAAAAACCACGAGCGATTGAACGAAGCGAGGCGGAGCCGGCCCGGACGTGGAATCTTCAAAATAAGTTAGCGTTAAGGCTATGTCCACACGTACACGGGTATTTTCTAAAACGGGGGTTTTCAAATTCGTTTATAAAAAACATCCCGTCCACACAAGCACTGTTTAAACAAAAAACTTCGTCCACATGACAACACAAAAACGCAAACAGTCGCTGTCAAGAGCAGTGCCAAACCAGCAGTCCTATATGCCGGCGAAGCAGCTCACTCGGCGACAACAGCGATGTCCTATGCATACGAACATTTTCTCGCCATTCTTCTTCAACAACCACTTCGTTTTGAAAGCTGTCCCACCAACGAGAGGTCCGACCGGGTCTCGTCCCAAACCGGGGACGCTGGGGCCGGGAACTGCTTCGTGGGTGTGATGGATATAGTAGTGACCTCCGTAGCGCATTCTGACGCCTCTGTTCTTCAGTGTAATGAAAAAGTAATAATTGTAAATGTATTTGTAGATTTGTAACAAGTTCGGTCAGCAGTGTACAGCTGGCGCTATTGTGGCTACGTCCGCTATTGCACAAAATCGCCTCATGTAAACAAAGGAGATAACGGCACACAAAGTGACGTTACAAGCAAGAAACTCCGTTTCCCCAGTCCAACGACAACGCTGAAAACAGAGTTCCTGAAAATCTTCACCCTGGAAGGAGTTTTGCAAAAAAAAAGTCCGTTTTCAGTGACCTAAAACGCCGTTTTCCTGTGGACGAACGGTCAAAACGCATAGAAAAAGCTACGTTTTTAAAACATACCCGTGTTCGTGTGGACAGGGCCTTAGTCTCTAACAAGAGAGCCAGCTTTAGCCTGGAGCATGTTGACATGATAACATTTTTGGATTGCAATGCAAAGTTCCTAAAGAAAGGGAGTGAATGAGTTTGTATGTAGTGTTTGCATCAGAGATGCACTTATTTTTCTTTATTATTTAATTTGTTATTTTAATTTATTAATTAATGTTATTTATTATTATTCATTTATTGTAAGCACTTATTTGCTCTGTTATTTAATGTTATTTTTCTGAATAAAGACATGGAAAGTTTATAATCGACCGATTAATCGATTGTTAAAATAAACGTTAGTTGCAGCCCTAATTGGATTACAGACAAAATCTAGGGTTATGTCAGTTATCAGTTATTGGATTACTATGGGGCATGTTAGTTTAAGTTGTTCGCTGTTAGTTTTCTTTGGTATTTATATGTTGTAAGGCGAATTAAAATCTAAATATAGATAATGGGTTTAATGGGTTTTGGATTCAAAATGTACGACCAAACAAGGGACTGCTTCAGAAGGGTTATGGTGGGTTTCTATAGGCAGTGTGTGTTTATGTATTAAATTATTAATATCCATGCATTTCTGTTGCTGTGGAAAAATACAGGTGCTTGCTGTAAATGTATCGAACATAATGTATTTGAAGCACATTCGTGATACCTTTCCATTATAAACTAACACAAAACAAGCAGAGGCTACAAACCGACTACCTTCTATGCCGAGAGCCTTTCTTTTTCATCGCCTAGGGTTTTTCAAGGTTCTTTTTCAAGCAGTATCTACCAAGCTTGATGCCTGTGGCCTTGGCAAGGTTATACTGTTGCTATCTCTCCCAGCTTGGATCGATTGTTCCTTCTTGGAGCTGTCTCTCTATCATTCCCCTCCCTCTCCCTCACCTGTGATTCAACCACCAACCGTCAGCCCTGTTCCCACGGCAACGCCGGCCTGCAGACGGGCTCCACGCTGGCATAGACGACACAATAAAACGCCCACCTGTGTTACGAATCCCCTCTCGGCTATCGCCGCGCTCGCGCTCGTTCTCCGTCCTGCCTCTTTCATAAAGCAGGCTGTAATTACCACACTGGTCAGGCTGAGCAGTGACAGTGGCTGATTATCTCTCCTGCGGCTGAGGTGCCGCTCCGCTTTTAAGTGTTCAATGGCAGCTAATGAGGACAGTCACTGTGCCCCCCCCACAGGAATACACCGCCAGTGAAACTTGGGCTACTCCAAATTGAAAAGCCTGCATAATTACACGTTTGGTTGTTTTTGACCTACATGTAATTTACATTCTGCCACCAATTTTAATATATCTGGAGGCCACTTGGAACAATTCGTCTTTTGTTCAAGGCTGGGTTTAAAAAACGACTGAAATGCCACTGATTAAGAAAAGAGATTATAGATCAACTTCCATTATTAAAGAGAGGCACATCTGGCTTCCGGTTCTGTGAGGTATTAACGAGGATCCTCTATACATCCCACATCTGATGCAGCCGGGTAGAGTTTGCTTTCCCTAACAAAGGGACTTGCACTCGCGCTGACGCGATACAACAAAGAATCCAGAAGGCATTCATTTAAATGACAGATAGCTATTTGCAGGAAAACGAGACCTAACAACTGTTTGCGGAGTGAAGTATTCAGAGCTGGGTGAGGTTTTACAACACAAATGCATTAGGTCCAGTAGTAATGTACTGTTTTTTGTTGTTTTTTGCAGGGTAACATTATTAACATGATCTTTTTGGAACAGCTGATGTATTTCTAGTATGATTAGTTCTATATCAAGATGTCAAATATCTGAGCTGATCTTACAGGGATCATCATTTAGAGAGAGTTTCAGCTCATGACCATTCAAATTCAGATGTACTGTTTTAGTTATACAGCACTGTGCACAAGTCTTAGGCCACCATTAGATTTCATATACAGTACCATTGTTTTAGCAATGGTATAATGACCTTATCTAATCTCTATATTTAGTCTCTATTAGAATACAACCAAAAATACAGGAAATATGTATGCAGTATAAAAAAGTAATAAAAAAAGTTTGTATACGCTTCAGTAGCAACTAGTCTGACCTCCCCTTACACTTGAGCAATAGCAGCAAGTGGTCAACCAATTAATCGGGCCGATTAATTCCACTTTGAGATAATCGGCACCGACCCATGCCTGTGCTCACAAGGTCGATATTCAAAAATAGTGGAGAAAATGCAGAGAAACTTTCTTTGCTGCATTGCAACTTGCAGCTCATGACCTGGGAGTGGGATTAAAAAGACACTACTCTATCCCTGTTTATTTTTTGTAAGCAAGTATTTACCTTATCTACCCTATTTATCTTTGGGTTTCTTTTTCCCCAGAGACAAGATGATGCTGTTAGTAGTAAAAATTGGGAAGTGCAATAAAGGAATGGTCAGGAATGGTCTTTTTGGAAGGGTAGCAGCCAAGAAACCACTTTTGTCAGATGGGGAAGAGGGTGAGAAGGCTAAAATATGCTCAAGCTTGGATGTTCAGAGTGAACGTTTTTTTCTCCCTTAGTCGTCATCATCAGTATATTGTCATTATAGCATTGCTAAAACAACAAATCTAATGGCCTAAGACTTTTGCACAGTACATCAAAAGTTAAATATCTGAGCACTTTTGAGTTATGTTGATTTACAATAAAGTCAAGTCACCATTGGTAAATTGTAATTGAAAACAGGGTTACACTGACGTGAACTCACTTGGAGCCATAAGTAGCCATAAGATTTAATATTATCAGCATGCCCTCTGGTCTTCTTCATGCTTGGTGTCAGGAGTGTCTAGAGCCTGATTTCAGAGCTGTGGCTACCCATTGCTGGCTCATGTCTGCACGCTGGTTTTGTCATCTCTCTGGATGGTCCTGTCTTCACTGATCACATGTTCATTGTGATTGAGCTCGACGGGAAGAGTAGCAAGTGTGTGATGTATTACTCAAGGGTTCTGTGGTGACATGCACTGGGAACCGGCCAAGTGGTGTGCTGACATTCAATACGTACGAGTCGGACCACTAGAACAATGAGTGAAGACCTTAAAGAGAAACGAGCCCTTCTACAGTACTTGTGGTTTCTCCCATTGTTAATCAGCTGTTTTGATCGGAACCTCCTGGCAGTTTGGTCGGGGGAAAGCCTATAGTGCAGCACAAGACGATGGCAGAAGCGTGACTGTGGCCAGTGTCTTTTATCTGCCAGGAGTTGGGGTGGGGGACGGATTGATTTACAAACGAGCGCTTTTTCGTTGCCGTGGATGGGGCGTAATGAATTGATCCAGGAAAGATGTCCACTCAGGGATCTGCTCCGTACAGTATTGGATTATAGGAGGCCATGAAGCAGTCCTGAGATCCAGCCATGACAGCGACGTCTTACTGCTCCATTAATAAGCCTGCAGAAGCTTTGTTCCAGTGCCTCTCGGTGACAAAGCATGTAATTACGCATGTATCAATTAAATCCTTGGCAGTGCGCTCGACAAATTCTTGTGCTTTGACAAGAACTGTGTCAAAATATTGACAGTAGATAAATGTGTTTGGAGTTTTGCAAGCAGCCTCCTTTGCCATCAGCAATCGTCTTAGTAAGCAGATTAGGTTTCTTCCTGTGGAGACGATGGAAGCAAATGAGCCATGCCCATGTCTTTTAGCAGAAATGTCCCTTAAAAAGGGAGATTTGATTTCCTTTAGGGATGTAAGAGATGGGCCTTGGGAGACACACAGGGTTTTGTTGTTTTCCCACTGTGACGTGTACATTAAGAAAGTATCCTCCTGCTCAGATCACAAAAGGAGCTGTGGGCAGAAAGGCTAGCTCCTCAACAATCCATTAGGGTTTTGTTTTCTTTTATAGCCATCTTCCTGCCTTAGTCTTAGTCTAATACACAGCAGTGAGCAATTACAACCCCAGACCAGAAGAGAGGTGGGACTGTATAGAAAAAACATGGTCTCTTACATTTACTTTGACTTTTATTTCTTTGAGACGGTATGCCCCCAATATATTTCAGGTTTTGTTTGGGGTCAACTTCATTTCATTTGTTAATAAACATCCATTCCTGCATTTCAGGCCTGCAACACATTCCAAAAAAGTCAAGACGAGGCCATTTACAGCTAGTAACCGAGGTGAAAAAACAACTAAATAATGTGATAACAGGTGATTATAATCATGATTTGCTACAAAAGCAGTATCCATGAAAGGCTGAATCTTTGAGCAGTAAGTGTGGGCAGAGGACCTCTAATTTGTCAACAGCTGCCTGTGAAAATGATTGAAATGTTTAAAAGCAAATGTTCATCAAAGAAGGCTGACCAGACAAAACATGAAACATACTGGGGTCATTCTGTCTGCAATGAAATAAAAGCCAAAGTAAATGTAAGAAACTGCTGTTTTATTTATTTATTTATTTATTTTAGGGCTGTAGACTGTCACATGCTATCTGTATCTCTGTAAGGGACTATGGACCAGAAGGTCCAGGGTTCAAATCCCACCTCTGCCAAGCTGCCACTGTTGGGCCCTTGAGCAAGACCCTTAACCCACAATTGCTTGGATTGTAAGACTGTACCAATTGTAAGTCGCTCTGGGTAAGGGCGTCTGCTAAATGCTGTCAATGTAAATGAAATGTGCTGCTTAGTGATAGTAAAGTTATAAACTCTAACATTGTGACCTCAGGTTCAAGCACTAATCTCAGTAGTTGGGATGCATGGTCTTAAAAGTCTTGATGCACACGCAATAATCCAGGTGAGGAAATCCCAGGAGTTGAATCAGTTCATCTGGACAAAAGGATTTGTGGAACAAATGTTTAGTTACTCATCTAAGTGACTTTTTCAGTCTCGGCTAGTTGGAAAACTTGCCCAATCTTATCTACAGCACCTTTGCATTATGGCCGATACCAGAACCATTACATACCAATGGGGCCAGTGATCTGTTTAATATGCTAAAACAGATCACATGATTGGGGAATAGCTGCAATAGCGGCATTGTAAGATGGTGAGGGGTGTACTCTGAGGCCCCCACTTCGGTTCAGGGAATGCCCATCTGAAACTGATCAACTGGTCCCATTGTTATGTAATGGTGCTGGTACCGGTCATTATGCACATGTGCTGTATGTAAGATTGGGGAAGTTTTACCAGTTGTGCAGCCAGTTGTGTCTGTATTTTGTCTCCTAGTGCTCCTTCATGCACTTTTAGGTAGAACGCTAGCTCGGTTTGTGCATGCTGCTCAGTAGTCTGTCCTATCTGCCTACATGACCCAGTGAATGTGAGAACTTGTGATGTTAAGGTGTGTTTTTGACTGTTTTTGCTTCTTTTATTTTACAAAAAATCATTAAAACAACAAGTAAGATATTATCGTATATGATATATATCACAAACCCCCATGTTCAGTGCAAGGCTTCGACAGAATCAGTGTGGACACTAAGTGCAGACTGGACAAAATATGAGGTGAAACAGCAGGGTTTTTTCTGAAAGCATTACTTATGTGTTCCTCTGTAATCACTGGAAGCTGGGGTATTAAGTGCTCTTTATTTATGGCCCTATAATAATTAGACTTGTTCAGCTATACTGAGAATAGAATAAGCGCCAGCAGGTTACGTTCAAGCTGGAGGAAAATATTATTTAAGAAAACCTCAAAGCTTTTGACCGATTATATGCTAAATCCAACCAGGAAAGTGGTAAACATAACCTGCATTTCCCTCCTATTATTTCTGTTCACCTGCTATTATTTTTGGCTTTGCCTGGAGTTAGTGCTGCTGTGTTTACAGCCCAAAGGGTAAGCCTCTTCAGTAATCTCAGAGTAGAGGATGTGAACAGGACAGTGGCTTTTTGGCTGGGAATCAGGGAGGGAAGGAGGGTTTTGGCAGTAATCGCGAGCAGAAGCATCCCTTCGGAGTCCCACTCCCAGCCGCAGTCCATATGGAAAGGCCTTAAAGCAGAAATCAGGACAGCACAGTGCAGTGTCCTTTGTTTCCCAAGATAGCTCTGCATTTAGAGATAGCTCAAACAGGCTAACAGCAAAGAATAGCACGCCGTCCCGCGAGTATCAGCTTATGACATGAGGCCAAACAAACAGAGCTCCATCAGGCTGCATCGTTACATCCAAAATCAAGTGGACTGTTTTAGTTATATGGCGTGATATTAAATATCTGAGCTGTTTTGATCTTACAGGGACTCGAATATAATCATAGATAATCGAATGTTGAACTCGGTATCGTTGGTCAAATCATGAGCAGAGCCCATCATCACAACCTTAAAATATATAGCATTGCCATTGATTCAATTCAAGTCCAACAGTTTTTTAATTCACTGTTAATGTAGCTATTAAAGAGTGGAGAATCATGGAAGCTCTTGGGCCAACCCAACCCTCACAGAACACGGTGCGTTTGGAAGCGTGCTCTGGACGGGATGCCAACCCATCGCAGTAACTTGAACTAACAGTCAATATCATGGATTCGACACGGGTTAGAGATGGCAGCAAACACCAGTCTGGGTTACCAAGATCCATGTGTTTCCGTTTAAATGATTTGAATGGAAATTGCGTGCAAATCCACATTCAATTCAAATTGGATTCATTTAAATGTGTAAAGTGTTCTGCAGTGTAAATGATGCCATTTTTAAAGGTTTTGATACCAAATTGAATTACAGAACAGCAACAACCACATTAGAAAGCTGGATCTATCGGACAGCCGGTGTGGATTGCATGTGGTATGTTCTTACCAGCTCTGGCAAGGGCAATTAGAGGCAAAAACTGGAGTGGGTGAGACTTATAACCACAAGAAGGCAGACATCACAAGTGCAAGAGCAGATCAGCGGCTAGCACTGGCTTCTCAAAATGTTGAGCTGTACGACAATGTAGCAGGTAACAACAACAAAAAAACCATAATGTAGTAGCTGATATGGAGCAACGTCACAATTAACCCTAAAGCGCACTGCACAAAAGCAGTTTCAGGGTTCTCGAGTTGCCAGATCTCCGAATCTGCAACGAGGCAACACATCCATGCTAACAGGCTAATAAGGCACGTCAAAAGAAAGCCTAGAAACCTTAAGTGAATGGAGTTTGCTTGATGCTTCTAGAAGGTTGCAAATTGGGAGCTATTTTTCAGTCAAGGTGAGGACGGCATAAACAAAGCAGCCACGGAATCAAAGCCACAGAATGTTTTTAGATGGCCGTTTTCATCCTAATACCCTGACCTAAATGTCATTGAGAACCTGGAGTGAGCTGCATCCACAAGAAAGAACCATCATAGCAGAACGAAGCATGGTTAGACAAAGTGCTGGTAATTGTGACGTTTGTGGTTTGGCTGAAATCGTTGTTTCTTGGAGTAAAGTTCCTTCTTTTAAAGGTTAGCTATCTCTCATATGTTTTGAGACCATTTGACGTATGGGGGCCAGTATCTACAGTACTGTGCAAAAGTCTTAGGCCACCATTAGAATAGATAGACCATTGTTTTAGCAATGGTATAATGACCCTATATATTTTTTTCTCACTCTCTGTATTAGAATACAATTTAGTGGCCTAATAGTTTTGCAGTGCTGTATGTTTGAGGGACCAATTACTTTCTACCTAAATGTGCATAGTGTGGGCCGAGCTAGTGCTGCCCCACAAGAACCGCCACTGTGTGTTAGTGTGAGTAACCACAAATACATGTTTCACCCATTTTACCAAGGGTGCCCATATTTGTTGCAACTCAGCAGGGACTTTCCACTCCTAATGGATCAAACTCTCCTGGATCAAATATTCATTTACAGCCCTTTTACATGTACCATGCACAAACGCTTCAAATATGCACTGATGCTGTAACTTGAGCCATGCCTGCTGCCGCTCCTCACCTGGATTAGAGAGCGCTTAGAAAGTAGCCTCAGCACAGCCATTTCAAGACAGCCTTATCCACACGAGAGCCATGGCGTATTGTATGACTAAAGTCTAACTGCTCTCTTGTAGCCAGGCCTCCATTTAGAGCTTGACTGGATGAGAGACGAATGTTTAGCAGTGATATCCAAGCCCACCATCCTGGATCGTCCTCTCAAGGGCTCTGACTTCAGGAAAGAAAGTGTGACTTGGAACAGGGAGCGCTTTAGTTGACGGCAGACATGGTAATTAGCTAGGGCGAGGAGTCAAATCCACACGGATCGCTGTGCGTGGCCCTGCGACCGGAACTAAAGATTCCTCGATGCCGGCCAAACATCGCGATCACAAGAGCCACAGGAGGCTTCTGCCTTCCCGCTGAGTCCAAGGGAGCACACTTTGACTTTTATTCCCTGTTATATTGGCTGTGATGGAGATATCGGCTTGTCCTTGGGTTTTTTCTCGTCTTTTATTCTTCCCTAAAGCAGGCTGCATGTCGTCCCGCTGAGACTTTAAGCTTCTCCTCTCATTTCCCCTCACAACACGCCCCACAGCTAGTCCTGCAGACTGGTATTTGTCATTTTCTCAGCGCAATCATCTCCCTCCTGAAAGTGATAATGCCAGAGTCATCAGTTGGGAATGGTTTAACACTCAAAAAGGGGGGGGGGGGCGTACATGTGATGGCCTTTCATCTCATCTTCACAATTTTGTTTTTTTCATTGATTCCTGGTAGTCTCGGCTCCACAGGTCCAAGGCAGAGGTGTAGGGAGAATCATTGAAGCTGCGTTGCTACAGCTGGCCGGGTTACAATTACCATTTCCTTTGAAGCCCACAGAAACTAGACAACATCCAGACCCCTTTTCCTCCCTCTTGATACGGGCAATAAGGTCTCAGACATCCCATAACCCTTGGGTTTGGTTTCATGCTCTGGAAGGTTTTGCAGTTCCACAAGTAAGCTTCTGCAGGAAACACATTTCATTGCTAAGGGAAGTGCTAGTAGTAGTAGTAGTAGTAGTAGTAGTAAGAGCGGATGTTTGGACTGTAGGCGTAGTTTTAGGGAGGCAGGGGGGACGTGTCTCGTGAAAGTTTGGAGGGGGGTGGAAATAACATCCCCAGTAAATAACTCCTGCTCAGAGCATCCTTGTGATTTCATTGTTAACTGTGTGATGTGCTCTATCCTGGCTGTTAGAGTTGGTCGAAATTAAAATTATTATTATTTTTAAATCTTTTTTTTAATTCATTCATTGTCCTATCTGCTTAATCCTGGTCAGAGTCGTGAGAACACCGGTGCCCATCTGGCAGCACAGGGCACAACGCAATGCAAAACTCTACATTCACACACATATATACACAAGCACACACGTTTGTCTTGCTATCCTTGTGAGGACGTTTTCATTCATTGTGATGAATGACAATGAAGGCCTACTGCAGCTAATTAATGCTACACCTAACCCTAACCCTAACCTCAGTAACCTAAAGCAAGTCTTTTGGCTCAGTTGGTTTTTCAAATAAAAGTTGCCATTTTTCAAAAATCTAAATTCCAGCTTTTCCTATCGTAGGGACATGTGGTCCTCACAAGTACAGCAAGATGAGGTACACACACTCCAAACTCATTTTAGAAACTGTGTAGGGCAGAAGACAGAGTCAAGACAAGACAGATTAACCTCTATAGCGATTTTTACAATGGAGCATTGTCCCAAAGCAGCTTTACAAGGCTAATCAGAAAATGGGGAAAGCCTAGGATGACTAGGAAGGAAAAACTACCTAAACGTTATAGGGAAGAGACTTTGGGAGGAACAAGACCCATTTTCCTTGGGTGGCTTCGCCAGTAAACGCTCAGCTACCACTAATACAGGAGCAAGGACACTTCCCTATCAGAGTATGACTGTTAGGGTCTTACAGATAACAAGGTAGTGTCTAGATGGGACTAGTGAACTGTGTAAATAAAGAACTTTGGGTTGACTCGCACTGGTGTGTCTCTGGGCTTGATTCTTCCAGCATGTCTTTATATCCTAATGCATGTGTGGCACATGGGGAATGCAGTTTGTGTTCCTTTAGCATACTAGCTCCACTCTGCTATCTGTAATCATGAGACATTGCTGGCTTGTAAGTGAATATAGATTCATATTCAAATGTACAATGTTTGGCATATTAAATACCAACGTTTGGAACCCAATCTGTAGTAAGTCCCATGTTTTATTTATCTTACACCGCTTCTCATATGGTGCGTTAGGTTGGGTTTGCATGCAGTTCGATCCCAAATTGTTTACTCTCACTCGCAGTTTAGTCTGTCCAAGGGATATTTTTTGGGCAAGTGCCCCATGGGAGATGTGTTTCATTCCACGAGTCCAGTTCGGCGGCGTCATCTGTGCTATGCGGTCACGCTCCTGCCTGGATGAATCCAGTTGTTCTCACTCTGTTGACCCCTGGCCATGTAGCAAAGGGTAGACGTGGTGTTCGGTTTCACTCTCCCCTGACATACGAGCTCACAAAAGATCATTCAGGAGATTTTGTTGCACTATAGGTTAAAATCCTTAATTCACAAGCAAGTGCTGTGCCGGGGACAAAGGCAGAGCTTTTAGACACACCTTTTGTTTTTCTTTTTGCATAGACGCATTTAGATAATGCTGTTTGAAACAAGTGTGATGGACCAAAAAGTGCCTTGCAAAGCAGAATTCACATATATGCTCACCGGCCATTTTAGTAGATACACTTATTAACTGCTCGTTAATGCAAATATCTACAAAAGCCAATCACATGGCAGCAAGTCTGTGCGTTTAGACATTGAGAAGTTCAAACTGAGCATTAGAATGGAGAAGAAAGGTGATGTAAGTGAATGCAGCATGGTTGTTGGTGCTAGACGGGTTGGTCTGAGTATTTCAGAAAACTGTGGATCTTCTGGGATTTTTGCACACAGGGTGAAGAAGGTGGTCTGTAGGATTTACAGTGAGTGGTCCAAAAAAGAGACCAGTGAGGGAAGTTCTCTGGACGAAAACGCCTTGTTGATGGCAGAGGTCAGAGCAGATTGGCAAGACTGGTTCAAGTTGATAGAAAGGCAACAGTTATAACCGTGGTATATAGAAGAGCATCTCTGGACAACCAATACCTTGAAGCAGATGGGCTACATCAGGTGAAAACCACACCGGGTGCCACTCCTGTCAGCTAAGAACAGACAACTGAACCTACAGTTTGCAGAAGCTCACCAAAATTGGGCGATAGAAAATTGGAAAAACGTTGATGAGTCTCGATTTCTACTGCAACGTTCAGATTTTAGTCACCAGATCTCAATCCAACAGAGCACCTTTGGGATGTGGTGGAACAGGACAGTCCCATCAATGGCTACAGCTACGTGACACCATCATGTCAAGGAATGTTTCCAGCACCTTGTCGAATCTATGACACAATCAAGCAAGGTGTACCTAATAAAGTGGGTTCTGTGCTGAAAGACGTGTCGTCTTCAACTTCTCAGAGCAGTAATGGATTCTAAAAATATCATTCAACAAGGGGTCTTGATGTTTTCCTCCTGCTCATTAAAGATTAAACTAAAAGGTGGGTGAGCCAGAGAAGTTGAGAGCAAGTGGTGATCCCTGACCCAACTGGTTTCTTTATCAGTAATGGAGGAGTCAGAGCTGGGTGGGGGGGTGCATGCTCTGTAATACTGCATCTGCTATCAGCTTCTCAGATACACTCTGGCGCTTTCCTCCTGGAGAGTGGCCTAAAAGGAGGCATTCTCTAGAACACACTGTGCTCTGTTAGGTTAAGTGCAGCGTACAGATTTAAGAGCTGAAATCCTGAGCAGAAGACTAAAACAAACAGTCAAGTACTGTCTACAAGTTTATATCAGAAAAAGTTGGGACGGTATGGAAAATGCTAAATGAAATAAAGAAGTGTTTTGTACATTGCCTTTTATTTCATTGTAGACACTGTAAACCTGAGGTATTTTGTGGTTTTTCTGGTTTGTTTGTTTGTTTATTTGGATTTATTTAACATTGTTATCAGCATCAGTGGTCACCTTGTGTATAGGTTACATCTATACACAAGGTTACCAAAACATTTTCAAAAAGTCAGGTACGGGGGCAATTAGGGCTATTAATGAGGTAAAAAACTAATGTGATTTCAAACAGGGGATGTCAGCAGTTGATTGTAACCATGAGCTCTGATCCCTCAGACAGCACTGCATCAAGAAAAGTCATTCATCAATAGCTATAGATAGATATAACCCCATGGGCATGGGATTACTTTGGCAAACCTTTATCAAGCACTACATTCACAAATACCACTTAAAACTTTACTGTGCAAAAAAAGAAGGCTTATGTTATCCATGTACAGAAGTGACATTGGGTCTGGGAACTGTACTGATCTGCTGCAGTCCTGAACTTGCATTAATACGTGTGGAGAATTTTGAAACGGAAAATGTGACAACGACCACCCTGAAGCATGAAACAAAACACCTGAAACACTTACAGTGGTGCTTGAAAGTTTGTGAACCCTTTGGAATTGTCTATATTTCTGCATAAATATGACCTAAAACATCATCAGATTTTCACACAAGTCCTAAAAGTAGATAAAGAGAACCCAGTTAAACAAATGAGACAAAAATATTATACTTGGTCATTTATTTATTGAGGAAAATGATCCAATATTACTTATTAGTGAGTGGCAAAAGTACCTCTAGGATTAGCAGTTAATTTGAAGGTGAAATTAGAGTCTTAGAGATGTTTTCAATCAATGGGATGACCATCAGGTGTGAGTGGGCACCCTGTTTTATTTAAAGAACAGGGATCTATCAAAGTCTGCTCTTCACATCACATGTTAGTGGAAGTGTATCATGGTACGAACAAAGGAGATTTCTGTGAACCTCAGAAAAAGTTGTTGATGCTCATCAGGCTGGAAAAGGTTACAAAACCATCTCTAAAGAGTTTTGGACTCCACCAATCCACAGTCAGACAGATTGTGTACGAATGGAGGAAATTCAAGACCACTGTTACCCTCCCCAGGTGAGTGGTCGACCAACAAAGATCACTCCAAGGTGTGTAATGTTAATAGTTGAGGTCACAAAGGACCCCAGGGTAAACTTCTAAGCAACTGAAGGCCCTCTCTCATTGGCTAATGTTAGTGTTTATGAGTCCACAATCAGAAGAACACTGAACAACAATGGTGTACGTGGCAGGGTTTACAAGGAGAAAGTCCACTGCTCCCAAAAAGGAACATTGCTGCTCGTCTGCAGTTTTGCTAAAGATCACGTGGACGAGCCAGAAGGCTACTGGAAGGAATGTTTTGTGGATGGATGAGACCCAAAATAGAACTTTTTGTATAAAAGAAAAGTGTTATGTTTGGAGAAAGGAAAAACACTGAATTCCAGCATAAGAACCTGATCCCATCTGTGAAACATGGTGGTGGTAGTATCATGGGTTTGGGCCTGTTTTGCTGCATCTGGAAACAGGACAGCTTGACATCATTGATGGAACAATGAATTCTGAATATATCAGAGAATTCTAGGAAGGAAAAATGTCAGGACATCTGTCCATGAACTGAATCTCAAGAGAAGGTGGGTCATTCTTTGCAGAGCAAGACAACGGACCCTAAGCACACAAAAGTCGTTTTACCACACAGAATGGTTACAGAAGAATGAAGTTAATGTTTTGGAATGGCCAAGCCAAAGTCCTGACCTTAATCCAATGGAAATGTTGTGGAAGGGACCTGAAGTGAGCAGCTAATGTGAGGAAACCCACCAAATCCCAGAGCTGAAGCTGTTCTGTACGGAGGAATGGGCTAAAATTCCTCCAAGCGGTTTGTGCAGGACTGATCAAACAGCTACAGGAAACGTTTAGTTTAGCCGCAGTTATTGCTGCACAGGGGGGTCACATCAGATACTGAAAGCAAAGGCTTCACATACTTTTGCCACTCACTAATATGTAATATTGGATCATTTCCCTCCATAAATAAATGACCAAGTATATTTTTGTCTCATTTGTTTAACTGGGTTCTCTTTATCTACTTTAGGACTTGTGTAAAAATCTGATGATGTTTTAGGTCATATTTATGCAGAAATATAGAAAATTCTAAAGGGTTCACAAACTTTCAAGCACCACTGTAATTGCTTGGTATCCTCAGTGCCAATACATCTTTTAAGTGTTGCAAGAAGGAATGGCTTTACAGTCTCAACATTTTTTCTGGAATGCAGTTGACCAGACAAAACATGAAATATCTTGTGTTCTGCAATGAAATGCAAATTTAAGGAACACTGTATTTAATTTGCTATTTCCATACTTCCCAACTTCTTCTGATTTGGGGTTATAGATTGTTTTACTTGATCGTAGTCTGTTTGTGGTAGCTTTAGCCCATAAGAGTTAGTCTGCCATGATATGGGACAGCATTGATGATCAACTAAATCCTCAACATCTATAAACTTGAGTCAGGGAGTGATTCAGCCATGAAGATCGTCTTAAAAGCTGCACAGATTACCCCGTTTTGTCCCGAGTCTTGCCTTGGTGAGGCTGCAAACGAGTTTAAAATGCTGCACGCTTATACTGTATAAAGCCCTTCCTGGCAAGGTTCTCTGCTGTGCTATCTCCATAAAACACACCGGAGGGATTAATGTACCTTTGCACTGTCAGATTAATCCATAATCAACGGGCTGTGTGAAAGTTATATCGCAGCGCACACTTTCTCCCGACACACACACTGCAGGGTAAAGGGAACGCCGCTGAGCCTTTAGTCAGCCCTGCCACTTTGAGGCTTTCATTACACTCCCATTATACGATGGAAAACATTCTAAGAGGAGTGCTTGTTGTGGAGAGGGTTTGCCTTCTTGACCCAACACACTACCAATAATGAATGGAACCATTTTTAACGCCAAGCGCCAAGCTCACAGTTGTGAAGTGTACACTGCTATTTGTTTGCTGCCTTTCAGTACTCAAAAACATGTCCTAGATATCCTAACATACTCCTTTGTGATTTGCTGGTATAATTTAGGAGTGGCACGGTGGCTTGTTGAGTAGCACTGTCGCCTCACAGCGAGAAGGTCCTGGGTTCGATCCCAGGTGGAGCAGTCTGGGTCCTTTCTGTGTGGAGTCTGCATGTGCTCCCCATGTCTGTACTCCGGGTACTCCGGTTTCGTCCCACACCGGCCTCCAGGATTAAGCAAATGAAAGTGTATGAATGGTATAATTCAGAATTCACTGTTCCATCCAAGATGGCAAGCCAAGCCATGATACTACCACCACCATGTTTCAAAGATGGCCGAACTTTATGTGTACAGTGTTTTACTTTCTACATTTACATTTATATTTACAGCATTTAGCAGACACCCTTATCCAGAGCGACTTACACTTGGTACAGTCTTACAATCCAAGCAATTGTGGGTTAAGGGTCTTGCTCAAGGATCCAACAGTGGTAGCTTGGCAAAGGTGGGATTTGAACCCAGTACCTTAACCGCTAGGCTACCACAGTCCACAGGTAGATCCATTTCTGTTTGAAGTACTGGGAAGTCTGAATAGTGATTTACTGGTGCAAAGGTTTTATGATATCCAGCATTTAAACAGGGTTCTCCACAGAACGTTTACTGAAGCCTCTTTCTACATAGAACCTTTACCAGTGCTTCTTTTCCTGGAGTTACCCCATGTTATGCATTTTGTAATTTTCCCAGCTCTATCACATTGTTTACATTAGAATGAGGTGCGTTGGACGCCCAAGAAACAATGTGTTCAGGGCAGTGGTACTTAAAAACCAGGTTTGAATAACACTGCTTAAAATGGAAACTCGGCCTCGTAAGTGTTTCGGTTAAGACAATATTAAGGATGTTTAAACTTATACGGGCCCCAGGCATTGCTAAGCAAACAAATTACACAATTTAATGGTCTGCTCTAGAACTTTACACACCACCAAGATTTTTTCTTTTACTGCCCGAGTTTTCTCACACCCAGGCAGTAAAACAGTTCTTTTTAAAGAAAGAAAGCTAAATGCAGTGGACCCAGTGCCATTCTCACCTGCTGTTTGACTTTAGCTGGAAAACTCTTTAGTTAAAGCCCATTTGCCCGGGCATTAATTCAGTTGCTAATGTAAATATACAGCACCACAGTGCCGGCCACAGTTCACGGTGATTTCGGTGTGCGTGCCTGCCAAGTTCAACACTGTGTGGTTGCTGTGTTCGTCCGATTCTGAAAAATGATTTGTCATTCATTTGCTGTACTTTTAACTGGCACGTGCTGAGAGTGTTCTGTAGGAGAGCATGCATTAGTTGTTCCGTGAAGACCATTAATTTCTCATAAAACGCAGCATACTTTTTACCTCTAAGACAACACTGGTTGTGGATATTTATTTTCTTCCAGTGCCTCGTCTGTTATAAGTTCAGGTAAGTGCTGTTTAATGACCACCCAATCAACGTCCGTTCACTTTGACAGAGGTCTTAAAAATTGTAATAAATCATAGGAGGAAATAATTCTGGATGTTGCGACTGTAAACAGGCAACTAACGTTGTGGTTCCACGAGCAGAGGCGGGAGTTTAAATGCGGAACTCAGTCACGTACTCACTTGCTCGTTAGTTGATGTTTGGACTAGTGACTGTTGTAAGTCGGTTGATGTGTTTAGGGACTTTACTCGTGTTTGTGTGTATGACTTTGTGCCTATTATTTGTAACAAGCTGTAAATGGTGTTCAAAATGGTTTCATCTAGCTGATCTTCCATGTTGTTCGTAATACTGTCTATCAATGTATTTTTGGCTTCCGTCCAACAAAAGTATCAGTCGTTTCAGTCACTTGTTAATCACTCCTGTTTTCGGCGGGATCTTCAGCGGGATCTTGCAGACAGGTTTCTTATATTTACATTACAGTAGCATAAAAGACCGTGTGACTACAGTAACGTACTCTCAGTGACCCGTTTCACAGAACGTAATGGGCACATACCTGTAGTGGAAGTGGAACTATAAGGATTGTCCAAAAATAATATGCTAATTTCAGAAAAACTAGACAGTTGCATTGTTCGTAGATGAAATGCAGATGTTTGTGCCATCTAGCATAAGGTTCTTGAGAACATTAATCCCATAGCCAGGCTGTGCATAATGAATAGCCTCATGTCTTTTCATCTTCTGATGCTCCCGAGAGCGATACCACAGCAGCATGCCTTTGTGTAAATAATTAAGGACACTCTTGTTTGGAATATTGAATGTTCACCCTATGGCAGTTCGACGTTTAATCGTCATCTAATTTGATAATATCGTCATTTAATGGACAGATACTGCAGTGGGCATTCTTATAATGATGAGGCTTATCATGTGATCTGTGCTGGACACTCAGATGACGTTACGATGCTCCAGTGGTTATTAGTTTGAACACGTTTCACGTTGGAGCTGACTGTGCGGTTTCTTTCAGAGCGCTTCTCAGCTAGGTCAGTACTGACCTGGTTTTAAAATGTTCTAAATAGGAAAATTCTATGACTAATATGATAATACCCAGTTTCCAACGATGGGATAAATTGCGGCATGGCAACTGAGGTCTGGATGATCACCATATGTTCAGCGGTCATGTGTATTTTATGAGAATGTGAGAGCTGCATAATGTGGACGGACCATGTGATAGTGATGGCCTCTTTTTATTAACATTTCCAAGCATGACCATCCAAACGTGGCACATCGGTAGAGCACGTGCCTCACAGATGCAAGATCCTTGGATCCTTGGTGCATGAGAAAAATTTGGCCTAGCGGTTAAAGGAACTAGCCCATGGAGCAGAAGGTCCAGGGTTCAAATCCCACCTGTGCCAGGGTGGCACTGCTGGGTCCTTGAACAAGGCCCTTAACCCACAATGGCTTGGACTGTACAATTGTATCAGTTGTAAGTCACTCTGGAAAAGAGCATCTGCTAAATCCATGGTTCCCAGGTTAGGGTCCAGGCCCCCTCAGGGTGGCACCAAACATCACACGGGGTTAGTTAGTTAAACATATTTAATAAGCTTATGTTTGATTTTAGCTGATGTTGAGCTCTCTTGAAAATAAAAATGGAGCCATTGTTTTAAAAAGGAAAAAACAAATGGAAATCAAGAAAAGGGAAAAAAGCAATAGTTTGTTCATTGTTGCCAATGAACGACAATGAATCACTTTATTCTTTTGGTCTGTGTGAAAAGGGAGTGGGCGCAGATTTTGTTAGATACCGGTGGAGGTGGTGCTTCAAGGAAAAAAGTTGGGAACCACTGTGCTAAATGGCTTAACGTAATCCCAAATCCTTACTGTGACATGGCTTTGGATCAGGATGCGACTCTGGGAGATAAAATATGTTCTAGTCCACATGTGGCGCCTGCTGATTTTGGGCGTTTGCTTTACGGACACTACAGTGTTTTGGCAGCGTGGAATCCAACGGTTCTGATGCAGCATGCACCCTCCCTGCTGTTTCAGTGATATTTTGCTATTTTAATGAATTCCAGATTAAAAATGCTAATTAAAAACATCCCCAGAACACAACGCTCAATGGGTTGGAACAGCATGACAGGGGGTCCACAGACGTAGGTATGGGTCATTACGCTTTTATGGTAGGCCATTATGAAACGGTGTACTGATGCCTAGTGCTGATTCCTCACCTAGCAGAAGCAGGAGTTGACAGAGCAGTGCTGGGACGTATTAAAGTTATTGCGAATAGCTTTTCAGAGCCGCGGCGACTGGCGCTTGGAAACTAAGGGCCTGGACTGGTGTGTTCCGGTGTGGTCGGGCCAGAAGTTGTCAGCGTGGCTGTGGTATTTGGAAGATTTTTTTTCTGAACAGGCAGCCCAGGGGAGGTGCCTGCTGCAGGCTGTCTTTTTGTGCCAGGAGACTCTGTGTGGTGGCACCACGGAGACGCTGCTGAGCACGTTCCTGTACGCGCCGCACAGAAGCAGTCCCCCTTCTGAAAGGAGGGAACAACTGGAATGGATTAGACCCTGTTATTAATGGCACTGTGTGGCCTCTTTTTTAACCGTGTGGTATTTTCCGAGCCTGGAATGAAAATGACTTTGATAAGGGCTTTTCGGCAAAACCAAAAGCCAGAACGCTGAGAGGAATGGAAGCGAGGAACTAGTTATTAGACATGTTTGTAATATAGAGTACGGATTGTGTAGTTGGAAGGTTTATTTTGATAATTGACTCTTTTCGCTTGTGCGTATTTCGTTTTGGGCTGTCATGGTAACCATAATACCATGAAATTACTGTTTATAAACTGTTATTCTGAAATACGAGCCAGCTCTGGTGATTTCATCAAGGTCATCCAGTAGACTGCTTGTGCATGGTACAACAGGAGGAATTTAAACTGCCCCTTCTCAGTCCCTACATCCTTGGTTCCCAAACTGCGGTTCTGTTGGGGTGTAGGTGGACGCCAACATCACTGGGGGTGCATGAAGCTTTGTCTGCTCTGAGGTGCTCAGAGTTGTCAAAATGCAAATTGTGCATAAAGAAAATTACACACTTGCTGAAAAACGTGTATATAAAGAAGATTTTTAAGATACTTGAGTTTGATTTCAGCTGAGTGTTTATGTCTTACTGAGAAAAGGAGTCAAAATGAAAAAGTGGAAAAAACTATAAATGGAACCCAAGAGAAACAAAAGATGTACAGTAATTTATGTTCATTTTTGCCAATAAGGATTTGGTTGAATCACTTTATTCTTTTGGTCTGTGTGTGTGTGTGTGTGGGCGGAGGGTTCGCAGTCCTTCTTAGATACTCGTAGGGGGGCTCCAAGGAAAAAAGGTTTGGGAACCAGTGCCCTACGTCAACGTTTCCTCTATTAAGATTAGATAGCCCATAAACTCCATTTTTTAGAATGTATATTCAGGGACTTGTATCAATCTTCATCCATCATCTCTCGGTTCCTCTTTCTTGCAGTTCCGTGGTTGCCAACTTCATTCGTGGTCACAAAGGCCATGCTTTGTGCTGCTGTCCGCCCTAATGGAGCTGTGTGATGAATGGCTTTGCTAGGCCCAGGATAACCATTAGCATTATTGACCAGCTCCCGGTAATCAAAGCGCCTCACAGTGGGCTCACCATTTAGGTTTTGTTTCGACTGGCTGGAGTTGCGTGTCATGCTCTGATCCACTCCCAACAAGTAGCTGCATAGAGGCACGCATGCTGGGGTTGGAAAAACGCTCCGACATGACTCGTCGACGACAGCGCGTCCCGAACACTTCAGGACTGACACCGAGTGGAACTTGCGGAGAGGGGATTATCCTGCTCTCGATGGAAAGCCTCTCGGGAAGACATTTGGAAGTCATCTGCATAGAAAATAAGCAGGAATCGTGTCTCTCGCACGCTCAGGGCTGCGATGACGTCGTTCCGTCGCAGTAACGGGACCTCCTGTGACCTTGATACCGCAAATAGCATCGTCACGTATCGATTTGGGTCCTCGGCTCCTTAATAACACGTTCTCACATAAGGAGCCATTTCGCCACCACACCACATAGGCTCAATCACTAAACCCGAGTGGATCGTTCTGCTCTCTTAGGCGGTGAGAGACTTTCTGAGTGATTCATTTTTAACTGGGGTGGACATAGCATCCCGATGTGGTAACGGCTCTTCATGCACAACTACTAAAGTGGTATCCTGGTAACCAGTACTGATCCAGTATGACCTTTGTTTTGTTTTTTTGTGCTATGGCACCGCTACTTACAATTACACCATATGAAGCCATTAGACTTGGATGATCTAATGCTTATGAACATGGAAAAACAATTCCTACACTATAAGCTGTATACTTTATTCAGATTGTTCCAGTATCCGCTATGGTTTGTGTTCATTCAGCTCTGCTCTTTACTTTCTCAAGTGCAGCAAACGTCCTGAACACTTTCCGTTATCTTCATGATTGGTTCCAATTATATATCTAGTATTTTGTCGATAACGACAAATAAACAGTACTTTGGCCGTGTACATTTTGGGTCTTACGTAAGTGTTTGACATTGACTAAAAGATTTCTTGGTATTTTCTGGGATTTTGTCGATAACTAGACGATATTAATTGTTGCATTTTATTTTACTTGTATTAAAAACTAGTCCAGTGGTTCCCAACATTGGGGATGGATCAGGGCATACAAATGCTGTTACACAGTAAAGATTTAAGATGCATAATCCATGACACTTGTTGTAATTCCACTGTAAAGGTGATTTGTCACTTTATTTTGTTTAACTAGAAGTTGGAGTTTTGTGTGAATTACGTTTAAAATCAATTCCAGTTCAGTTTGGACTCAAAAGATATGGACGTGGCTCTAAGATATTCTCATCTACGAAAGGGGGCACTAGCATAGTCATTCTTTTTTTTTTATTTAACAAAAACAAACTAAGTCATCACAATGCAGCAGAAAAAAGTGCAAAACTGTAGTTTTAAAGTGATAATCTACTATCATGGTAAAAACAAGAAAGACGTAGAATGAAACCAAGCCTCAACATTTACTCAGACACTTTTATTTAATGCAGATTCAGAGCTAGCAGTCAGACAATTTTATGGCTTTAATGAGTTTAATTAGCAGCTACAAAGACAACAGGGTTCAAAAATGTTCCTACTAACGATAAAAACATGCACAAACAACACTTGTTTTGCCTTTTCTGGAGGTTCGCCTTCCAGAATAGCACTGCTGTTGTGATATCACTGTAGCTTCGAAGCTTTGCACAGTGTACACACCTTATTGTGTTGTACCAGTTTGAAGTATTCCCACATCTTCGACACCTTGGGTCTTTAACAAACCATCTCCTAATCTGCTGCAGCGACCATCTTTTAAGACGGTGTTGAATGGTGCTAAAAACAAGTCAGATTTATTTCTATAGCACTTTTTACAGTGAAGTACTGTCTCAAAGCAGCTTTGCAATTTTGGATCATCTTCTAATACCTACGGCCAATCCCTTACTGAGCAAGCCTAGGGCGACAGTGGGAAGGAAAAACTCCTTAAACATTGTAAGAAAGAAACCTTGGGAGGACCAAGACCAAGACTTGGGTGACCTAGATGATAAATGTACAAATGAAATTTCTCTCTAGTCAAATAAGTCTGCAGTAATATTAATAATACTCAAAAACGAGTGTTGGTTATGTGAATGGACGCACTGTAGAAACAAAAAATGAACCCTACAAACGTGTCGGTTTAAAATATTGATGATAACTATTACATCGACCAATCAAGGTAGGCCAGTTCTTTTGCAACGTGAGGTACATGCTCGATAATGTCAGCTCCCCTAATATGCAGCCACTGGACTAAGATGATCTACTGCTTAAGAACATCGAAAAATAATCCTTAAACTACACCCTGTATACTTTATTCAGATTGCTCCAGTACACTGTGGGGTTTGAATTCATTCAGTCAGCCAGTCATTCACAGCATTCCACAGACGCTCCATTGGCTCTGCTCTATACTTTCTCAAGTGCAACAAACATCCTGGACACTTTCCATTAACGTCATGATTGGGTCATAGCTTGCACACAAATGTAGCTTTTCCGATTTGGTTGGTTTAAGCCCCAAATGTAGAAAAATATCAAAGCCTGTACTACCAAATCCGTGGCAAAAGTCCCAGGCCTGGGCACTTTAGAGGACTCCATAAGCTCTGTAAACATATTATGACATTATTCAAGGAACAGCTGGTGGAAATGGTTTGGTGAAACGGCCGCTCGGAGCCTTTCAAGGAACATTTGCGTCCATACGTGGGAAAAAGTGTTCCCGAAGATATTTCCTTTTAATCGAGCAGAAGGCTTTCTGTTTTCACAGTGCACTTTTTGGTCTCGTTTACAAAAAATATGGGATTCTAATCGTATTTTCGTTCCGAGATGCCATAGTATTGTAACAAACTTGACGGCATCTGTTCCTGTCCGTCTTCTATAATAAATCTTTCAGTCGACTCTACCCTACCCCTCATCTCCGGTCCCACTCAAGGCTTTCAGCACTGGACACAATCGAGCCATTGTGGGAGGCCCCGCTTGTCAGTCAACGCCCTGGTTCTGTTGATATGGGGCGTGTGCTGAAAGCAGATACAGCCTCGTACAAAGCTGAAAGCGATGGCTAATTGAGCTTGTCTGCCTAGAACCTGTAAGACGTGCTGATAAGCAGGTATTTGTCTCATGGCGACATTGCAGTTTACCTTAATGCTAAAGTTACTGAAGCCGGTGCTGGATTAGTCTCTTTAGCTAAATGCCCTGGGGCTATTAAGCCAGTCAGCGGAATTGTATTAGCTTAATATTTAGCCAAGATATTCAAGCTTAAAATGCAGACGTGGCTGAAAGAGGACAGCAGTGGCAGAACAACTGTTAGATTCCACCTTGCAATCTGATTAGTTGAGAAGCGTTCTAACAAAAATGGTATCTCTCCAATCTGACTTGGAACCAAGTAAGGACTTTCTGCACACAATTCTCCCTTTTATCTTCGCTTATTTGCACTTTGGTAGCATACTGTTAGAGCAGTATGTTGTGGACCTGCTTTTTGGCAGAAGGTACTGTCAGCATCAAAGCATATTCAGTGCGATTTACTTTGTTGCATAAAAGCAGTAGAACACAAGTTGCGTGCTATCACGAATAACATCAAGGCTGCGATTATCTACGGCACTTGCCTTCACTAAATAAAGTCACATCCATGATGTTGTTCACAGTAACACACTCGCTCTCGTGTTCTACTGTGTAATTATACAGCAGGTAGCTACAACCTTACCATCTGATTGGTTGAGAAGAGTTCTCAGCGTGATGATATTTTTGAAATTGGGTTTTTCGCGCCAAAACGATGTCGCTCTGCTGATGCGTTGCCAAATAACATGTTTTATGCACATGAGCATGTATACAAATAAGGGAATTACCCTAATAAAAAACTAAATTCTGTAGTTTAACACTTAGATTTTATTTTTGTTAGTTTTAGTCCTTTTCCCCTTTAATCTTCACTTACTTGCACTTTGTATTCAAACTAGTGTTACTTGGTAGTGTGGAGGAAGCATCATCTAGGGACCATTGTGTGTCAGTAACAGCATGCTTGTCTGAAGACTCAGCTGTCTTTTGAGATGCTTTAAGTAATCACATGTGGGACTGTGGTAGCCTAGCGGTTAAGGTACAGGACTCTGGACCAGAATGTCCAGGGTTCAAATCCCACCTCTGCCAAGCTGCCACTGTTGGGCCCTTATCCCACAATTGCTTGGATTGTAAGACTGTACCAACTGTAAGTCGCTCTGGATAAGGGCGTCTGCTAAATGCTTTAAGTAATCCAATCCAGCACTAGTAGGAAGTCACAGTCTTTAAATGGCCGGCGCTCAGCACTTTTAGGTATATGTAGGTCAAACCAGCCTTCTAGTGCTGAGGTAGGGCAGGGAATTGTTACCGTATGGACCTGCTTTTTGGTGGAAGGTATTCAAGCATATTCAGATTTTATTTCTTTATTTTGATGCATAAAAGTCACGTCAAGTCAGATTTATTTATATAGCCCCTTTTACACTGGAGCATTGTCTCCAAGCAACTTTACAAAAGCAGTGGAACACTCGAGATAGTGTGTGATCATCTACGGCACTCACCTTCAATAAAATTAAATCACAGCCGTGATGTTATTCACAATAACACGCTCCCTCATGTTCTATTGCTTAAAAATACACTTCCGTGGTCTCCACTATAAAAGTAAGTTGAGACTGGGATCTTATCTCCGTACCACAGAGTGAAGTGATGCCCTGCTCGTTAAAATTCCACCACACTGCTACAAGTTCGCTGATGCAATCTCCTGAAACAATCCATTTGTCAAATCTCTTTCCTTTGTTTTGCCGTCAGTCATGAGCGAGAGTTCTAAGGATGGCGCTTTGCAGATCCTCTGATGTCTTTTTCTCACATGACACAGAGATAGAGAGAGAGAGAGAGACAGTCTTTGCTACAGTCTATAGCTGTCTGATTCTGCTCCTGCCAGGCCCTGAGGACTAATCCTTCTAGCTTCAGGATGCTTAGACTAATCCAGCAAGGCTCTCAATCTTGAACACTTTCTCATCTAAAGTGCCAGGGGTTTCATTACGCATGGTTTAGATTAAGTGGCCTTTTGTGGTCACGAAACAGGATTTTAAAACCAAATCAGTATCGATGCCAGTCTGTGTGTGTGTATGTGACTTGGCAGTGCTTCAATATTTACGCAGCTGCTCTTTTCGGCATAAAACAATCTTTTGCCTGCTCAAAAAAAGGTGGCAAAGAAATAAACATCTATGGAAGTTATTTAGACTCAAGCGGCTTAGACAGGGACTTTACGAATGTCCTGCTGACAAACAACAGCCATCAGTTTACATTACAATAATGAGCTGTCATCTGGAGAAGTTGTGGTAGGAAGCGATTATGAAAGCCGAGCGCTGGAATCTGTGGTTCAAGCCTCTGGAGGAGCCAGTGATGTGTTTGTTTGTTGTGGTGACAAATGCATTGCTTTCTAATGTTCAAGAGCAAGGATCAGCCGGCAACTCACAGGGTGTCCTTGGCAGCCATTGCTATGGTAACATTTATATTTACAAGTAGTCGTTTAGCAGTGACTTACAACTGATAGAATCGTACAAACCAAGCAACTGTGGGTTAAGAGCCTTGCTCAAGGACCCAACATTCTTCTTCTTCTTCTTCTTCTTTCGGCTTCTCCCTTTATCAGGGGTCACCACAGCGAGTTAAACGTTTCCACCTCACCCTGTCCTCCACGTCCTCTACTCTCACCCCAACTCCCTGCATATCTTCATTTACCACAACCAAATAACTCCTCTTTGGTCTTCCTCTCCGTCTCTTGCCTGGCAGCTCCATCGCCAACATCCTCCTACCAATATATCCACTATCCCTCCTCTGCACATGTCCAAACCATCTCAGTCTTCCCTCTCGAATTTTGTCTCCCAATTTTCCAACCTGTGCTGTCCCTCTGATGATCTCATTCCTAATCCTGTCCACCCTAGACACTCCTAAAGAGAAGCTCAACATCTTAAGTTCTGCTACCTCCAGCTTCCTGTCTCTGTGTCAGTGCCACTGTCTCTAAGCCATACAACAAGGCTGGTCTCACTACTCTCTTATAAACCTTTCCTTTCACTTTCGCTACGACCCTTTTGTCACACAGCACTCAAGGACCAAACATTAATAATCTTTAATAATAACTACAGAAACAGACTGTTGGATTTCTACTTTGCAACCAGCCAATCTCACCGAAGGATGTGACGTAAACTTTAAAAATCAAATCATTAAATTCTTCTTTTCCTCGAGTATATAATGTATGTCTTACCAAATGTGTTTGGTAGCCATTTCGCGGGGGCTGCATTTAATTCCTTGGTTGCCAGTTTCATCAAGAGAAATAAGCAACCAGGTCTTTGGAAACAAGCCCAAAAGAAGCTAAATCTCTAAGATAAGCAGACCTGACAACCATTCAGCTTACCTGGTTTGTTTGCGTGCATGCGCAGCCTGAGAAAAAGAACTGAAATCAGACTAACAGATGCATTTACTGCAGCTATGCACTATTTAATGACCGCATTGCCTTCTGTGAAACAGCATGTTCAGCGAAATAGACTTTGACCAGACATTACCATTGTCACAGTGTTTTTATGCTACTTTAATGTAAATATAAGGGGTATTTTCACAATAAAACTGCATAGAATACGTAAATGTGCAGAAATACCGCTGAAAACACAAGTGAAACGCTACCATCTACACACCATCCCTAATGCCACAGCATTTCTAATTTATAGAAATTCACAATAATTATAGAAAATACAACAATGTACTGTTATGACTCTGTGTAGGTTAAAGCTGTAACACTTAAGAGGATGGTATGATTGACCTGATACTTTTGCTCGACAGAAGCCAAAAATGCATTGATAGACAGTATTACGAACAACAGGGAAGATCAGCCAGATAAAACCGAGAGTGAATGTGAACCAGGTTATATAGTTCTAAATTAGAGAGAATATACAGGTAGTGGAGGGACAAAGGAGTACTACTAACAATAGGACAGGCACAAAGAAGTACAGGAAAGTCATAAACACAAACACACAGACACGAGTCAGGGTTGCCAGATTTCACCAGAGAAACAAGCATCCAGGTTTTTGGAAACAAGCCCAAATTAGCACAAACAAAACTAGAGGTTGAACAAAACTAACTAGCAGGAATATTGAGAGGGAGACCGAATCAGGGAGCAAACCCAAATAAGCAACTGTCCACAAAACTGGACAACAACTACCAAACATTTGTAAGCAACTTTATAGAAAAACAAGCCCCAAGGCACTTAGAATAAACCCACCTGGTAAAAATGACAGACGGCAGACGTCCACTTAAAACTCCCGTCTCTATAACTTATTATCATTTTTAAGGACTCGGTCGTTAAAGCAGACGGACGTTGATGGGATGGCCATTAAAAGGCACATATCTGCACTGGGATACTGCCCAGATAGTAAAAGTGAGGGGCATAGTAGGGCCTAACGCCACTTTGAAGTGATGGACAGCCAGAACTCAGCTGTACTCGAGGCATAATTCGAATAGCCAGCATGATGTCACAGAGCACGGTGAGCGTTTTAAACTCTGGGCCCAGGCAGGAATGAATTCCGTAGTTTCATTAATAAAATGGCAATTAGCTGTCTGGGGATCAGCACACTAAAACCTTACATGGGTGAGAACATGTTGGCTTTGTTATGAAACATGGCCTCCAGACAAAAATGGCTCAAAGAGTTATGTTATTTGAGGGGAAAAATCACCCAGATCTAGTTTAACTCGCTCATATTCCAAAGCCAGCCATTATTTGTAGCTGGTGTGTGGCCTATAATAAAATAACGTTATTACACTTTAGAGAGAAATTGTCTTGACCTAGAAAAGATGGGTTACACCCTTTTTAAACATAAAACTTCATTTTGAGTGTCAGCTCCAATTAAAAAAAAGAGAAAGAAGATTAACCCTACAGTTACTGCTCCCCGGGGGACGCCGTGCAAGAAAAATACGACAAATCACTCGGTGCTGAGGTGCCATTTTTTCCACAGACCGGCCAAACAAACGCAGATGAGGCAAGGAGCGATGGCCCGGTGCAGCATTGCCATAGCAACAGAGAGGCCTTGCTCATCACCTGTATACCCCGGGCCCCAGCCCCCTTTCTCCAATACGAGCAGGGCCGCTTAATTTCCCTGACCCCCGGGGTATGCTTTTAACAGGCTCCATTGATTAGGACAAATGGGATAGCGCAAAGCTGCTCGCAGTTCCTCCGGAACAATGGTAAGCAGACTTGAGCTAGGGAGAAGACATTTAGAGGAGCCGGACAAAAAGAGGTCCGGGGTGTTTTTTTTCTTGGACCGAAACAAATCATTGACATATTTAAAGGCTAATTAAATGACGCGAAGAGCTCATTCGGCATTCATTGTGGGGCGCAACCTCACTTTGGATCGATGATTGGCGCCTGTAATATATTCCTAAATGGCTGCCATTAAACATTTGGAACGCGTCGCCTGTGAACAATGCGCTCAGTGCAGGTGTAGAAGCCTCGGGGAAGCGGGCGATGAGTGGCGAGTATCGACCCGTTTCTTTGACGCAAACCTCCTACTGAGTCACGAGCTTGGGTTCTGGGGAGCCCGGCTTATTTTGAGCCACGTTTGTAGAAGTCAGCTGAGTCGTCTGCACCCTTAAATTCATTCATGCACTTTAGAGAATATCTAGAGTGAGATCAGAAGTTTTGATGTTGAAGTTACACTGGGAAGAGTCCACAGAGAAAGTGATATACTGTATTGACAAAAGTTTTTGGACACCCAAAAAACCTAAATCCCTATGAAATCTAAAACATGGGTATTAGTGTGGAGTTAGCCCTACACATTTGCTGCTACAACAGCCTTTGTTCTTCTAAGAGGGCTTTCCACTCAATTTTGAAAAATGAATGCGGGCTCGGCTTATGAAGATAGACATTATATTATTATTCAGAATGGCATTCAGGACTTTTTACATTTTTTTCTTTATTTTGTCGCAGTAGAACTCCCAAGGTCGTGCGGTGCCGTGAAATGACATCACGGCTGTGATTGTCTATGGCACTCGCCTTCGGCTCTCCTGTTCTATTGCTTAAACAAGTCCTGGCTCAGTTTTGGCATTCCAGTGCATTTTCAAGGTGACCTGACAAGGTCAAGGTTCTGTGCAAGCCAGCCAAGTTCTCGATCAAAGTTGGCAAACCAGTTCTCTGCGGTCTTCGGACAGCAGGGCAGAAGGTTGATGAACTGACTTGTTGAAAGTGGAAACTTGAAAGTGAAAATGTGTCATATGGAGAGCTACTGGGGTAGAACCCATTCTATTGCCACGGTTTGTCTATGGGAATCCAGAAATGTATGATTTGTATTATGTCACAAGTGCTGCTGAAATAGCAGAGCTCTATATTTGGGACTGTGGTAGCCTAGTGGTTAAGGTACTGGACTCCGGACCAGAAGGTCCAGGGTTCAAATCCCACCTCTGCCAAGCTGCCACTGTTGGGTCCTTGAGCAAGACCCTTAACCCACAATTGCTTGGATTGTAAGACTGTATCAATTGTAAGTCGCTCTGGATAAGGGTGTCTGCTAAATGCTGTCAATGTAAATGTATATTTAGAAGGGGTGTCCACAAACTTTTGTCTATATAGTATATGGGATCCCACTAACCTTTCTCTTTGCTGTTGGTCCGTAGACCAACTACAGTCTGTTGTTTCTTGACGTGAAAGCTGTGGCAAAATGATCCATATTGTTATAAGATACAATACCGTGCAAAAGTCTTGGGCCACCATTAAATTTGTTGTTTTAGCACTGGTATAATGACCATATATAACATGTTGTCGACGATTGGTCCCAAAATGATTTTGAAACTTGTATTCACTCCACAATTCTTCATCCCAATCTTTGTGAGATGTCTTCTGGAGAAGAAATCGCATACAAATACTTCATATCGCATACAAATTTCCTGTATTTTCTGGTTGTATTCTAATAAAGAGACAGAAATAATTCTATACGGTCATTCTACATTGCTAAAACAATGGTATATCTAATCTAGTGGTGGCCTAAGACTTGCACAGGACTGTATGAGTGCAACCTATGACGGATAAATACAAACCAACCAGGTATAGACTAGTACATTTTGGAAACGACACAAATCAAGCGGTCCTACAGCGTACTCGCTGCACATACAGTACATTTGTGTGTGTATGACCACGTCCACGCCCACTTTGGAGGCACCGTGCAGCTGTTGCTTTTTCAGATTGAATAGATAATAGCAGTCTGGCTCCCCAATGGCTCATTAAGGCCTTTTGGTCAGTCCCGATATGATACAATCTAGCATAAATACACTCGAGGGATGGCGCTTGATGTATTGGAGGAAGCAAATGAATTTGATACTTGCCCTTTGACACATTCCATTTTTCCCCTCGACGTGCACGCACGGATTTTGGTGCGTTTCCGTCTCTGCGTTTTCGGGATAGGGAGGGTCGCTCAAGGCTAGTGACAAGATGGGGCACCAGCTGCTCCCCGTACTTGCACTCTGCCTCCCTTTTACTCTCCTGCTGCTTGGCCTGACAGGAAACACACAATCCCTGTGTGCTACCTGTCTCTCAATCAAAACTCTGCCGTGTCCTGATACTGTTCCCAGTCGCCACAGTGGGACGACGATCTGCTTTGGACCCCAAAGCTTTATCTCTTGGTGCATCGCTCACATTCTTTGTTAAACACCCTTCCGTTGTACCTTTTATGTGTTGAACACTGTTGGACAGCCAAACCGCCGTCCATTTAATGAGACTGATGAAGCATTTTGCAAAAGTGGAACACGTAGCACCATTTCTGAAATGCACTCAAGTTTTTCCCACAAGGCATCACCCGATGCTGTAGATTGAAAAGCCGTATTCAAGCAAGTGAAAACCAAATAAGCCATTTCTTAGCAATTGTTAGTATCCGTCCATGAAGGACTTTCTTTGTTTGCCCCAAAATTGCTTCCTCACACCAATTTCTACCTCCCCCGTCCCTCCATTCGTATTCCGAGGCTGCTCCAAACACACCTTGGATACTAAAGCACAGCCCCCCCGCCCCTCTTTCTTCTCTTCCTTGCTGAGGCAGTTCACGCCTTTGACCGAAGGATGCTTGCACAACAAGGGAGGGTTGTGCACTGCATTGCCTGCCGTTGCCCTGGTAACTACCCGTCCTTGAGCAAAGGGCACGTTCTGAGTTTCCGAGGCCAGTGTACTGACAGGCACAGTCAAAACCCATAATGCGTCCTACAGCGTCAATCCAGTTATGAGTCACATAAACGCCCCCTTGTCCACCTGCTGCTCTCATACCACGTCTTAATAAGGGTCTGGGCCCTTTTGTGTGGCAAGACTGGTATACTGGTAGAGTTTAAGCCTGCAAAAATAAGCGCGTTTTGGATAATGCTGGGGGTTTGTAGACCCCCATTTTCTGGCTCCTCCTCACAAACAAAACAAGGAGAGCTCCCACTCAGTCCGAACACGGACAATACAGTTTCATTTTGTGGTACTGGGTTGCGGTTAAGGCACTGCTGAATTGATATTCATTTATTCTTTAGTAACCGCCTATTCTGATAAATGCTGCCGTGGATCCTAACCCCATGCCCTAAAACATTGGGCACAAGTCAGGAATACACACCAGACAGGATGCCAGTCCATCTGAGGGCAACACACAATCATTCACTAACATACAGTCTCTCATACCTAGGGAGAATTTGGCTAACCTTTCCACCTACTGCTGTGTTTGTGGTACAGCAGGAGGCAAGACTGAGACCACCATCTTTGTGGTGAAGGATTCAGCAGGAGAATGACCCAAAACAAACCTCAAGCTTTTGCAACAAGTACTTGAAGACCACAGTCACCTGACCGAAACTCCATTTTGCATTTAAGGGGCACTTGAAGACAGAGAAAGCCAAACATTTGTATATTTGTAAGACGAGAAACTGGATTCGTTCTTGTATTTTGTACTAGGGGTGGGCGATATTGACGGAAAATGATCTCTCAGTACTTTCCAGGATTTTGTTGATAATGATCATTAGACCATACTTTAGCAGTGTGAGTCTTGGGTCTAAAGTATTCAAAAGAACCCATCTCTGTGTCCATCGCAATGTAATTGGTGACAGCATTTATGTGTTGCCATCTGTTGCTTTTCTTGCTGTAAGTGAATTTCTTTGGAGAATGATTTTGCTAGTGTTTGTGCTGCCACCATGGCTGGTTTAAGCCTGTTGTGCACAGCTAACGTCCAAAGTTTGCCATAGCCTTCACATTCTGCACGGTGGTTAGTTCACAGATGATAAATTAAGTTAGTTATCCAGTTGTCTTTAATGGCAACTGATTTTCATTGTTTGCATCTTTGGAGCAGCACCAGTCTTCAAAACCAAACCACCTCCAACAACATAGGCCGTCAGGCTGATTGTGTCTGTATTTTGTCTCCTGCTGTAGTTTGTTCACTCATTTTTAACTTCAGTCATGCGCTTTCAGGTTGAACCCTAGCTTGTTTTGGGGCTGCTGTAAACACTCAGTGCGCATGCTCAGTAGTCCAAATATATTGGCATTATATATCAGCCATCGGTCACCCTGCTCTCTAAATATCAGCTTCTGCAATTAAAATATCTGTCGACCACTAATTAAGATATTATCGCAGTTGGTACATATCGCACACCCCTAATTTGTACCATTGCTTAGGAATTAATTATTGTGAAATCTCTGAAAAATCCAACCACTGTGCCCTTGCTCATTTGGATTAGCATTTTTTTTCCCTCATGAGCTCAGTTTGGTATATTAGTAGAAACTGAACTATTTGTGCATGTCCCATGGGCTCAGTGCATACGATTATCTGGGATCTCCCTCTCTCACTCTCTCTCTCTCTCTCTCTCTCACCCAAGAAGAACATGTTCATTGATCTCTATCTCACTCTGAGAATTAAGGCTCCTACAGAGGCTAGGACTCTCAATTGGACAGCTTCCTTTGATTGACAGCCCACCTCTAATGGAGATAAATGCACATACATTTGCTTCGCTCTGCCTGAGCCATCTGCAAACAGTGGCAGGGAGGTACAGACCGTAGTGGGGGATGGCTGGAAATAGGAGGTCCGCTTCCAATCAAATATCCTCCCAACATCCCCCCTGCAAGCTATCAGTCAAGTGATTCCTGCCTGTATTCAGCTGCCTCTTCTGATTGCTGTAATTTTACCGGCCTGTATTTATGCAGTTCTCTCCAATATGGAGGACGAAAATGGTGCCACAGTGAAAAGTCCACGTTATTGGTAGGCTGCTTTTCTTTATTTCATATCACTTCCTTTTGTACTGGGTTTTCTACGTGATGCTTTTGTGAGTAACCAAGTCCAATTCTGATTCCATACCAGAAGTGGCATTCATATTGAGGGGACACAGTGGTGCCTCAACGTTTGCAAACCCTTTAGAAGACGACTTATTTCAGTAAATGACACACAAGTATTACAGTTTGGCATTTATTTATTGAGGAAAATGATCCAGTATTACAGCTATGAGTGGCAAAAGTATGAGAACCTCAAGTATTAACATGTTGAGTTCAATTTTTGATCAATTTCATTTCAATCAGTGGGAAACCATCAGGTGTGAAGGAGCACCCGGTTGTATTTAAAGAACAGGGGTCTATCAGGGTCTTCAGAACGTTTGTGGAAGTGTATCATGCCAGTGATTTCTGAGCACCTCAAAAAAATGAGTTGTGGATGCTCGTCAGGCTGGAAAAGATAAAACAATTTTCTAAAGAGTTTGGACTCCAGCAATCCCAGGAGAGGGCGACTAACAAAGGTCATTCAAAGAGTAAGGCTTTGTAATAACCTGCGAGGTTCCATAGGAACTCAGGGTAACTTCTAAGCAACTAAAGGCCTCTCTCATATTGGCTAATGATAATGGTCATGAGTCCACCATTAGAATAACACTGAACAACTGCAGAGTGCAATTTAATGTTAATAGTTAGCTTCCTTGTATTTAAACGGTTACTAGTTCAATTCTTACATATAGCAGTTAGGCTTCCCATGGAGGTTGGGTCCCATTTTGAGCGTTGGCCCTTCTTCCTTGTAATATTTAGGGAGTTTTTTCATTGCCACTATGGGCCTGGGCTTGCTCAAGTTTTGCTGTGTGCTTAGATCGCTGTAAAGCTGCTTTGAGACAGTGCTGTGTTGTAAACAGTGCTATATAAATAGACTTGACATGACTCGCTAGGAGAAAGTCACTGCTCTCCAAACGGATTGTGCAGTTTGCTAAAGATCACGTGAATAAGCCAAAGGCTACTAGGAATATGTTTGTTGATAGATTTGTGGTTTAATTAGAAACATTATGTCTAGAGAAAGGTACACACTGCATTCCTGTAATAGCCTTTTCCCATCTGTGAAACATGGTGATGGTAGTATCATGGTTTGGACCTGTGTTGCTGCATCTGTACAGCTTGCCATTATTGGTTCATTGGAACAATGGATTTTGAATTATAGCTCCAAATTTAAAGGAGTGTCTCAGGGTGTGAACTGAATCTCAAGAGATTGTGGGTCATGCAGCAAATCAACGACCCCAAGGACACGCAGTCAAAGAATGGTTAAAGAAGAATAAAATGAAAGTCCTGACCTTAATCCGATAGAAATGTGGAAGGAGCTGAACCACATGCCATCTGTGCCAATTTAAAAGCACAAGGTCACATCCTGACATTTTTTTACCTTTGCTCCCTGAGGATTTTTGTCGATGAAGTTGTCCTCTGGGTTTAGGCCAGAGACTGGGGCTTTTATTCCTTTGTTCTTTTAATCTGCGCTGTGTGTGTCCGCGCATGTGTGAGCATGTGAGCAAACACAACATGTGCAACAAGCACACACACACACACCCTTCCAGCTGTTGTGGCCACCCTAGAGAGCTCATTTCCCAGGTGTTGCACACATTTTTTAAGTAATCTCCCCTCCCACACACACTCCACCGGCCTGCTTAATCTGGATGCCGGCAGCACCCGCTTGGAGGATTTGGGTTGCAGCCCCGACAACTGTTGGAACTGATCTCACACTGGCAAACATTTGCCGTATGAGATGTATGTCTAAGTTCTGACGTGCGCTTTTCTATCTTTGAAACATACACTATATATAGACAAAAGTTTGAGGACACCCCCAGTTATTGAGCTCCGCTATTTTACACTTCACTCGTAACACATTCGTAATATAAAGCGTTCCTTCCTGGATTCTCCATAGACGGTGGCAGTGGAATGGGTTGTAGTGATATCCAAGTGACTCGGTCGGACACCTTTATAGGTTTGCACGTCCAAAATGTCCTTAAAGTCCATTGAGAATTGGTTTGCCAACTTTAATCGAGAAACTACATGAGATGCCTTGAAAATGCACTGGAATGGCAAAAGTGAGCCAGGGCTTATTGTCTGACACCAGAAGCCGACCTCACAGCCATGTTCCAAAATCCACATGCACAGCAGTCGGGACAGGACTAAAATGTTCAGAGGATGGCAGAGTCTGATGGAATCATACAGTAGATAAATCTGTCTGTAATTTCTCAAGGGGAGGACGGAGAAAATTGGCAACATGGCCAAATGAGATGGAAATAAAATCACCGATTAGCCTCTGTACCAGTGGTTATGTTAGTTCCATCCAGATAGAGCTTAAGCCACACTTCATCCATGCAAATTCATCCTAGACGTTCACACTGGTTTGTGGAGTCTGTGAGAGACAAAGGAAGTTGTGCTCGTTACTGATTTATTGATCGTTGCTTGTGCCAGAGCTGGTGTATAATAACTACTTTAATCCCCACCTTTCAAAACACATTTTATCATCCAAAGTCAGTGCTTCAGCATCTGCAAACAGCAGACAGAGATCACCACAGACCATAATTACACCGAGATACACATTTTCATTGATTTATCTATTTACTCTGAGCTCGCAGCTGCTCCAAGTAAGTTTTTTTAATCAGTGTAGCTCTTGTTCAGTTTGTTACAAATGTCAGGGAAATATGTTTCTTCGCCTGATCATTGATTTATGGTTCATTTCACGTTATTCAACAATAACTTTTTCTTAACTGCTCAAGGAAAACTGTATCCTAACAGAATGTTACGTAGACCCATGGTTCCCAACCTGGGGTCCGGGCCCCCCTCGGATGGGGGGCACCAAACAGAATACGTTCTGTCTTGAAAAGGGAAAATGAGCCAAAATGAAAAAAGAAATTATAAAAGGAAGCTTTTTCCTAGAAAAGGAAAAAGAAAGATTGGTAATGAATCACTTTATTCTTTCGGTCTGTGTGTGTGTGCGTGCTGGGGGCACAACTTTTCTTAGATATTCAAGGGGGGCTCCAAGGAAAAAAGGTTGGAAACCACTTTCATTCCCTAGCTATAACAATACTAACCTGCTATACAATTATGATGGCTGAGTAAATAACAGAAGTAGATGGTGTTCTCAATGGCTTCTTACCTCTACCTACACCCTCCTCTTTACTTTTATGGAGTGCTTAATCATGAAGTAATGACTGTACTTCGTACAGACAGCTGTGAGACAGAAGGAAATGTTGATGGGGATGTGATGAAGAAACCTTACCCGTTAGAGAGGTGAATCTCCAGAGGCATTTTTACCCCCTCCAGGAGAGGGCGACTAACAAAGCTCACTCCAAGAGCAAGGCTTGTGAGAGTCCACGAGGTCTCAAAAGGACCCAGGGTAACTTCTAAGCAACTAAAGGCCTCTCTCACGTTGGCTTTGAGTCTTGGTCCTCCGAAGGTTTAGTCCTAACTGAGCAAGCCTAGGGTGACAGTACCGAGGAAATCTCCCAACATTTAGGTACATGTAATTGTCGGGAAACCGGTTCTCCATTGTGTTCACTCCAGAACACTGACTCAGTATTTTTATAACCTTAACATTGTTCATGTGTAGGCTTTTGGTGATTTAATAAATTGGACCAGCTGAACTGTTGTCATAACAATAAAATTAAGCCACCCCAAGGCTGCAGTTAATGGTTTCTCAGTTCCAAGTCAGCACTGTTTGGTGCAGCAAATGGACCGATTTTGCTGACCGGCACTTTAGAGTGGAAAGCACGGAGGATAGGATTGGAAGTTTAACGTTCAATTTAAGACAGTGTTCCAGCTGTATATTACTTCTTCTTCCACGATTAGCTGTGTAACTCAAGAGCACTGCACGTTTCCCCATGGGAACACTCGCCTTTCTCACAGTATCATTCTCACAATGACAAAGTACAATAACCATGATTAGGAATGAGATTAATCTCTATTTAGGCTCTGCTTAAACAGCCAAGTGTTGTGGATGCTGTGGCAGACATGTTTAAACATTCCACACTGCCATATTCCTGTTTAGAGGAGATTAAAGTTCACTTCAACCTGCCAATTAGAGACACAAAAAGGTATAAAAACAGGTCGTCTGAATATTTGGATCAGGATCTGATCTTCTTAATCAGAGTTAATCAGTCACATCGAATCAAGAAAGCTCTGACACTTCTGACAGTACTCAAAGCAAAAAGTGACTCTTTACGCCTTGGGACAGATTCCTGCAGTTACTGTGCTACGGAGAATGTGTGGAATCAAACAATTAAATGTACTTTATTTAAAGCTGTACTGAAGGTTTTTCTACAACTAAACAAAAACAGCTGTTTTCGATTCACATCTCGTATCGTATTGAAAAAATGAATATTACTATGCGTATCGTGACACCCCTAGTGGACACCTACAAAAACTTTATCCAAAATATGGGTATTATTACACAGTTTGCCCACCTTTGCTGCTACAAAAGTCTTTGTTCTTCTAAATGGGCTTTCCACCGGATTTTGGAACATAACTGTGAGATCAGATTCTGATGTTAGACAATAAGCCCAATAAGTTCTCTATGGACGTTGTTTAAGGACAGCAGGGTGACGTGAGCTGACGTGAGCGTTGCTGAAAGAGCAGAGCTCAGTACTTAGAAGTGATGCCCACAAACGTGTAACAATCTGTACAGCAGTCCTGTTCTCTGAGCATGTCGAGCTGCTGTTGCTCCTAGACATTTTCACTTCTCCCGCATGGCAGGTGTCACCCTATAACTCTGCCACAGACAGCCACTGAGCTCTTCGGTACAACCCAGACATTGTGCTTGTTAGGCACCTGTTAGCAATGGGTGTGGCTGAAATAGCTCAACCCACTGATTACGGGGGGGGTCCACACACATTTTCCATGTTTACACATTTAAATCAGGCTTATATGAGACAAAGCTGACGGGGGAAGAATTGTTGGTGATCAGTGACTGTCTGGCTCACTGTAGGGGGGGTTGTAGTTAAGTCCAACACACAGGCCTGGGCAAATCCAGACATGTTAATTGCGGTGGACATGGGGACGCAGGGAGGGATATGAATGTGTAATCTGCGGCTGCATGGTGGGGTGAGCCAAATGCCAGTCGTTTAATTGCTTTCGCACAGCCTTGATTGAATTAGCTGGCCAGGCCTGGGTCATAATTGAATTGCAAGGCCTAGGGAGGCTCTGCCAGACCCTCTGTCTGTGCCTTTGATGAAACCAACGCTCTCTCTAACTCGACTACAGCTTTGCAGTATTTGCAAATCTATTTTTGATTCTTAAGACGGCGACCTTCAACCTTGTAACCACGTACTCGAACCCACAGTGGGACGTGTAACGAAGATCACACGAGTAACGATAGCAGGACCCCCTTTGGATTCCTCTACATTTCTATTTTCTCTTTCAGCATATTTACTGCTGTGCTAAACAAAACCAGGCATCCAGTGATGGCCCATTTCCCTTCTATTTCGTGTGCACGCTCTCTCTCACAACTTTTTAATGTAGCTTTCATTAAATGCACCAGTTTTAGGTTGGCTTTAGTGAGCTTGAATGAACAGGGAGTGGGAAAAAAGGGGAGAGAATCGGTTTTTGCCACACTCACCAACCTCAGACAAAGAAGCCATTTTGTTCAGTTCAGGACTATGGGGACGTATGCATGAGCGCGTCGTTAGAGTAATTGTATGTACATACGTCTCCCAACTGCAAAGCTCTTGAAGACGCCCATGGCAAATAAGAGTAGCACTTTGGTCTACACACCATCCGGCGTGAGAATAGCAGGTCTGCCTTTAGTACCGACATAAATCAGTCTAGACGGCGTGCTCTGAAAACCTTTCAAACAACCAGCAAATTACCTGCAATAAAGTTCAACTAGTTTTCTGACACCCCAAGTGCTGCCCCATGCTGTGGGTTTTACACGCTAGGTACACACTACGCTTCCAGTTAGCCTCCTGATACTTTGTCTTTGCTAGTTATTAACAGTAATAAACACGAGTACGACTGAGCTCGAGTGTGGGCCCGTCACAGTTTGTGTCCTTCGCTCAGTTTAGTAATCACAGCACAGTTCTGGTTTACGCCTGGAAGCACTTTGAGGTAATCTGGAGCGTGTTGATGAGCAGAAGGAGAAATCAGACCTGAAGTGTTCTTTCTTTCCTGCTTAACTGAATTGCAAATTTCATCACAAAATGTCCAAAAACATCAGGTCTGATTCTGCTTAATAATTCAAATGTAAACAAACAGTAACAACAAACCATTCTTGGTTTTTAACAACTTCCCGCAACCGCAGGTTCTTGAGCAGGTTCTCAAGTAACAACCTGAAGTGCCTGCACTGGAGAGCAAACACACTTGGAGTGTGTTTATACATCTAATTTGGCTCGCTTGGTCTGGAGCAAACCTTTAATCATACATTGTCACATTTTGGGTCCTGGTTCACTTGGTGTTCACACTGGCATCCTTAACATTGAAACCAAAACACACAAACAAAAGTCAAATGATTAAATTTCACACTCTGATTGGATGGGCCTTCATGACGTGTTTGCACCCAATGCTTGAGCTTTCTATTCTTTGAAATGAAATAATCTAGTACATTTCTTTAACATGAACACAATTAACTTTGTTTGATAATTTACAGTTGGGTCAAAAGTATTTAGTCAGCCCATTGTGCAAGTTCTCCTACTTAGAAAGATGAGAGAGGTCTGTAATTTTCATCATAGCTACACTTCAACTATGGGAGACAAATGAGAGACAAAAAAAATCCAGGAAATCACATTATAGGATTTTTTAAAGAATTAAAACTTTAATTGTAAATCAGGGTGGAAAATAAGTATTTGGTCACTCACCAAACAAGCAAGATTTCTGGCTCTCACAGACCTGTAACTTCTTCTTTAAGAAGCTCTTCTGTCCTCCACTCGTTACCTGTATTAATGGCACCTGTTTGACCTCGTTATCTGTATAAAAGACACCTGTCCACAGCCTCAAACAGTCAGACTCCAAACTCAACCATGGCCAAGACCAAAGAGCTGTTGAAGGGACACCAGGAAAGAAAATTGTAGATCTGCAACAGGCTGGGAAGAGTGAATCTACAATAGGCAAGCAGGTTGGTGTGAATAAATCAACTGTGGGAGCAACTGTAAGAAAATGGAAGACATACAAGACCATTGATAATCTCCCTCGATCTGGTCAAAATGATCATGAGAACGGTGAGCAAAAATCCCAGAACTACACGAAGGGACCTGATGAATGACCTGCAGAGAGCTGGGACCAAAGTAACAAAGGCTACCATCAGTAACACACTACGCTGAGAGGGACTCAGATCCTGCAGTGCCAGGCGTGCCCCCCTGCTTAAGCCAGTACATGTCCAGGTCCGTCTGAAGTTTGTCAGAGAGCATTTGGATGATCCAGAAGAGGATTGGGAGAATATCATGTGGTCAGATGAAACCAAAATAGAACTTTTTGGTAAAAACTCAACTGGAGGCAACAGGATGCTGAGTTGCGTCATCCCAAGAACACCATACCTACTGTGAAGCATGGGGGTGGAACCCTAGTGCTTTGGGGCTCTTTTTCTGCAGAGGGGACAGGATGGACTGATCCGTGGTAAGGGGAAGAATGACGGGGGCCATGTATGGTTGAGATTTTAAGCCAAAACCTCCTTCCATCAGTGAGAGCATTGAAGATGGGAACGTGGCTGGGGCTTCCAGCATGACAATGATCCCAAACACACCGCTTGGGCAACAAAGGAGTGGCTCCGTAAAAAGCATTTCAAGGTCCTGCAGTGGCCTAGCCAGTCTCTAGACCTCAACCCCATAGAAAATGTGTGGAGGGAGTTGAAAGTCCATGTTGCCCAGACGACAGCCCCATCTGACCTCTGTCATTGCCAACAAAGGTTATGTTACAAAGTATTGAGTTTGAACTTTTGTTATTGACCAAATACTTATTTCCACCAGGATTTACAATTAAATTCTTTAAAAATCCTACAATGTGATTTCCTGGATTTTTCCCTCTCATTTTGTTTCTCATAGTTGAAGTGTACCTAAGATGAAAATTACAGACCTCTCTCATCTTTCTAAGTAGGAGAACTTGCACAATCAGTGGCTGACTAAATACTTTTTTGCCCCACTGTATATCGTTATATATGCTATGTTAAATTACATGTTTAAGGGTCGCCTCCTGTAACGTCACCTTCTGTGTTTGGTGTGTTTATGCATCTTTGGTCCGTGCCGCATTCACAGATTAATGGAACCACACCAGAGATTGTTTAGTGCACACTGAGGTTTGGATGGCAGCGTTCACAATTAAATGTAATATATTTAATATTGAATATATTTAATGCATAAATTTTCCAAGATCAAACAGAGGGGAAAAGGGAATTATTCAATATTAACATTACAGAATGAAAATCAATATTCTCCATCAAGTTCCAATAACTGATATATCAGATATATATATGATATATGAATAACTGTATATCGATTGCAGTATGGAGCCCTGTCATGGGCCAATTTTTTCCCTCATTTCCACCCCGTTATCCAACCCTATGTTATAAACGAGTTTAACGAAATTTGATTGTTTTCTTCAGGCAGCAGTCTTTGTGTGTCAGTAGAATGGCACCAGACTGAAGTCCATCCTCTCAAGGCATCTTCCTTGTTCTGCCTTCCCTAATTGTTTCTACTTACACCAAATTTTAGATTGGAACAGCAAACTTCTTTTGCCACGCCCTGTGTTCCTGTGTTGAATTTCCTTCTTGAAGGATTGTTATAATCCTTTGCATTGTTTCTGTTGACAGCCATCTCAGTGGGCCTGTGGTTCCTTTCAGTTCAAATCAAACAGCTTGTTTATGTTGGTAAGCACTCCCTTTTAACTGCAGACTAATTTGCATTTTTAGATTTGTGCCAGTGTGAAGGTGATTCCATGTTTTTCCTCCATTTGATTTGTTGGAAAATGCCATTAGTTAACATGATTTAATTGCATTCTCTTGCAATACACGTCATAAAGCCAGCTACTGAACAAAATGTGTTTTCCCTAAGTGCGGTTATTCAATATTTTTTGCCAGGGTTAGTAATTTATTATCCAGGGAACTTAGTAACAAGGCTAGAGCAAGAGCCCATATTACATATTTGTACAAGCTTTCTTATATTTCCTCTGTGCATTTTCCACTGTGTGCACACGTCTGTTGTTTTCCTTTGTCTGCCATAATGCTGGACACCATTTCCATGGTTTCAGTATTGATGATTTGTCCCAGTCCTCTCTCTCAGTGAAATTCAGGCTTCATTCAGATTGTCTTCAAACGTTGCCCAAATACAAGCGTCTCATCTTTCACTTTTGCCCACCATTGTTTTTGCCCATAGATCACAAAAGAGGAAAACATGTCACAACCTGTGAGAACTGAAACGGCATACTGTTCTCCGTTCTCAAACGTCTATCAATGCCTTATTTGGAAACGCATTCACTCCTTTTATGTTAACCCTGCTTTAAAAAGCTGTTTGTTCCAGGTAGTCCTGTATGAGTGTGTGAATGTGTTGCTGTGTTTGGAGAAACGTGCATGTGGAACATAAACTTGTCAGGCAGGAGTTCCTGTTGAAGCCCTGTGAGAATTCGGAGCTGGGAGAGAGCGAGTTTATTTATGTTATTTAGAGAGAATGCGAGTCCCGCTCTGTGTATGCAAGCCCGTGTCTGTGAGGTGCTTTTGCCAGCACGTCTGCTGCTCTAGTTCATGGAGGTATTAAAGTTCAATAGAGAGTGACAGCTTGAGAGAGAGCAGGTGAGAGGAAGCGGGGAATAGAAGGAGTCTTTCAGTCTGACCTGCTTTTCCAAAATACCAGGCACCCTGACAGGGCTGCAGGGCCCCGGTTAACCTCTGCCCCCCGTAACTGAGTCCAAAGAACGTGATGTCAGCCACTCAGCAGATGCAGGCCCGCTTACTTTTACATGTTTATTGCCAGCACAAAGCCATGACACGAGATCCTTTAAATGCATTGCTATTTCATTGTCTTTCCAATGTATAAAATCTGATCCTAGATTTTGGTTTCGTCATGTATTGTTGAAATGACCTTCAAAATGACTTTCAGGCACTTTTTACAACAGAGCATTGTTTCAAAGCAGCTTTTTCAATATCTAGTCCCGATGCCCTAACTGAGCAAGCCAAAAAAGAGTGACAGTGGCAAGTCAAAACTCAAAAAGTGACCAAACGTTAAGCAGCCTAGATCATAAGATGCCTAATTAATACATCTACGGTAAATTGCTCTTATTTCCCCATGTTCATAACAAGCTGTCCTCTTCACCTCAAACATCACACCCCCCAACCATTGTAGGACTGGAACTGGGAAGTCCTCCAAATTGTGCTGCACCTGCTTATGCTCAGTGTCAAGTGTTAGTAAGTTACTGCACTAGACCTAACAACCCATAACACGGTACTTTCCGTCGTCGCTCCCTAGATTCAACAGTGAGTCCTGTCAGGGTCTCTTAGACAAAATTCCATTATTAATGGTGCAGAAAGAACGTACATAGATCCCTGAGAGACGTCATTACGCTGCTCTCCATAACAAACAGAATTTTCTGGCCGCTGGCAAAGTAGTGCATAGGCTGACTTCGAGCAGAAGGCTTGGATGAGGATATACGGTCTGGGTCTCTACACTTTGCCTTGCATGGATAGGGAAAGAAGACAAGCAAGTGAGACAGAGAGCGTTCGAGACGTTTTAAAAATGGAAAGGAAGAGAGACCACATTGAGGCCACCGCCAGCAAGACCCCTGTTCACATCTGGTTTTGGAGGGAGAGAGGTGCAGCCAAGCATTCTGTAAAACTCCTCAGCCCCATTCCTGACTTACTGTTTTCCCCTCGACGCCACACATGGTTAGTGTATGCATTCAATCTTCCAGGCCTTTCAGGGAAGCTGAGAGCAATAAAGCAGACACTCCATCCTCCACAGTCTCAGCTAGAATTCAGGGCAACGGCTGTGTGGCGAGCAGACCGTGGAAAGCGCCTCGTAAGAGGTTTATCAGGGTGTCTGCAGGTATATGTGAGTCGAATTGAATATTAATTTAATGCCACTGCCAGTGTAATTTAACCCCAGTTAACTTTTCAACCGTTCAGTATGTTATTCAGTAACGACAGTAAAATTAACATTTACAAAGTTTCAAAAGTGGCCAATGGAAGCCTGGACCTGCCAGTCATAGGAGATTAAGGGATTATCCAAAAAGTTGCCAAAGTTGCAGTTACTGAGAGTGATTTGATAACTGGAAACATAAAGCTATAACCATGACACCTTTGCAGATATGTTATGCATACATTATAGCAAATACCTGACTCAGCTACTGTAAGGATGTTGGCAGGGGCGTCATCAGACCCACTTTATAGGTTGCTGTGCCCCCCTAAAGTCAGGACGGTGAAAAGTTAAGTCCATCCTGGATTGCTGAGCAGTACTACAGAACACTCCATGCAAATTCATTACAGGCACTACATTTCCCATAATATCCAACCATTTTTCCAAAAGCTTAAGTGGCTAGTCAGAGCCAGTTTCTTTTGGTTTTTCACATGGAGTAATGGCAATATAGTGCAAATATTAGTGCAGGCAAGGTAATATGTTTCGACCACTTATATAACCTACCAAAAGCTCATATTAGACTAATAAAATTAGTGTTAATGTTCTTCATATCTCTTCTATGGCAGAGTAACGCCCACTTTAGTGATAAACCACTTAATTGTGTTCAGCAGGCTTATTTTTATGACTGATTGGCAAGCAGAGGGTACAGCTGTACCCCTCAACTCTGTGTGCACCCCAGTAGTCTAGAAACACCCCAAATGTCAGCATTAGCGAAGTACTGAGTATTGGCCAGTACTCAGAGCTTTAACATATTGAAAATGGATGCATCTTTGGGAGCAAGCCAAATAAATAAAGCATGTGTTTAAAAGATCTCCAGGTGAAACCCAACCTTCAGCATTTATGGAACAACTATAATATTATGTATGTGCAACTACTGTGAAAACCTACAAAACTTTCCGGCTGAGGACACAAGAACCTACATTAAGTGAAAATACTATATATGTAATATTTTACATATATATATACAGGCTTGTGTGTGTGTACATATATATACATATATATATATATATATAGATACACACACACAAGCCTGTAATTTAAATATTACATATATAGTATTTTCACTTAATGTAGGTTCCTGTGTCCTCAGCCGGAAAGTTTTGTAGGTTTTCACAGTACAAAACTTTCACATATATATATATATATATATATATATATATATATATATGTACACACACACACACACACACACACATACATACATACATACACACACACACCACACACACACCTGTAACCTTAATAATGAGTATACATTTTTTAATACTCCCAAGTATAAGTTGAAGGCTCATATATTTACTCAGGTACAAAAGGACATGCTACTAAATGTACTTAAAGTAATAAAACAGTTAAAGTATTTCCTTAAAAAGCCTTTTTTCTAACTCAAGTTTTTGAAACAGCATGTCTGTTATGGATGGTAAGGAGTACACGAGCCATGACACTGATGGTACATAAGGGTAACTACTTGCAAAAATCACTTCTTTAGCTACCCATAGCAAACAACAGAAATAAAACACTGTGTTTAACATGAGGAACCAAAATATACAAAAATACATTGGATTTTTTATAAAAACTTCTTAAATCACTTATAACTAGACATGGCAATATTCAGCGATGCAGTAAAATCATGATATTTAACCCAAACAAATAGTTTTTCATTTCAAATCGACTCTTTGAAACAGTGAGTGTGTTTACAATGCACTTAATAATCCAGTAACCTGCCCCCCCCCCCCCCCCAGACAATCTGATTTTGTCAGTAATTCCCATTAACGAGCATACACTCAGAAGGGTCAGATGTGAGAAGAGTGGTTCAGGGAGCATGAGACGACATTATCACACATGGAATTGGCCACCACAGAGTCCAGACCTGATCCCCATTGGGAACTTTGGGGATGTGCTGGAGAAGACTTTGTGCATTGTCTAAATCTCCCATTCATCATACAGAAACTTGGGGAAAAATTAATTCAAGAAATAAAGGTTTGTGACATTGCAAGAAGCGGTCCAATGACAATATTAGACTGTGTGACCTTTTTTTTTTGGCCAGGCAGTGCATATTCCTCTTATACTCCATCAAGACATAAATAAATTAAAATTCATCATCCCAGATGGAACCACCACAACTCAGGTTTTGGCATGTGCACTCTGGTGTCATGTATAAACCTGGATTCTGATTGGTGCTTCATTAGGTGCTTTTTTTTGACCTAGAGTTGCCTAAAGAAAAAAAAGAAAAAAAAAACATATAGATAGATAGGATAAATAGATTCATAAGAGCTATACAGTGGAACCTCGGAATTTGAACTTAATTTGGTCCCAGAAAGGCCATGTGCAACACTAATTTTGTTCAAAGTTGGAATCAAATTTCCCCATATGGAGTGCAAGAGAGCACAACTCATTTCTCTCTGGGTGGGAAACGTTGTTGTTAATGGCATTTAAGTATGATTGTCTACTAACTAATGTTATATAATCTGCTGTTCAAACAGCCAGTGGGTGGCTTCACATGTCTGAGAGAAAGTGCATTCAAAACATCACCTTAGGTTAATTAACTTCACTGATTTCCCCTGTGCTCACATGTAAAACATGATGTTTACAAACCCTCGGCTTCATGACGACCAATAGTTACGATTAAATGCCGCTTCATTTTGCTCTACCTCACTCCATCTCAGTTCTCCCCGAGAGGGCAGATGTCCATGAGCAAACGACAGGAAATTGAACACTTTTAACGTGTCAGAAGAGAGCAAAGTGCTTTTAATAATTCAGCTGGAGAAGCATGCTGTTTGCCCGGTCTCTTCTCGGTCCAATTTGAAGAGCGCTTCAGTTTCACTTTCATGACCTATAATTTCCTTCCCATGCCTCTGCCCTTGGCAAACGTGAAGAATTGCAGAGCTGACATTGTTTTTTTCCTTTCCTCATGCAACTGGTTTTCTGTCTTTCAGCGTGCCAGTCGGGTTACTTCAAGCCGATGCAGGGCGACGAGGCATGTCTGCCGTGTCCCATCAACAGCCGCACCACCAACGATGGTGCCACCAACTGCGTGTGTCGTAACGGCTACTACCGCACAGACTCTGACCCCATCCAGATGCCCTGCACAAGTATGTCACCTCACTTGAGCACACAGATACACTCCCGTAGGAGTGAACTTTTGTTAAAGTGGCCCTGCAATGTTATGCATGAGCTCAATTTAAAAATAGTCATAAATGGTCTAATATAAAGGGTATTTTCACAAGAAAACTGCATGCAAAGGATACATAAATGCATCAGAGATACCGCTGATAAATGTGAACCAGTTTATATAGTTAGAGATTAGACAGAATATACAGGTAGTGGGGGGGACAAACAAAGGAGTACTACTTACAATAGGACAGCTGCTTATACTTACAAACATCATTTACAGCTTGTTACAGCGGAAAGTCACCCATCTAAATGTGTAACTTCCACAAAAAAAAAAGTCTCCTGGCGACCTACTACAGTGTGAGAGTGACCACTTGATCAGTTTTTAAAAATGTATATTTGCCTTTTAACTTCAGAGGTTGAACAAAACCAAGTTGCAGGAATACTAGAGAAAGAGACAGGATCAGGGCAAGGCCAAATAAGCTACTATACTTTGGAAACAAGCCCCAAAAACCTGCAATCTGTAACTACCAATATATACAGTGGGGCAAAAAAGTATTTAGTCAGCCACTGATTGTGCAAGTTCTCCTACTTAGAAAGATGAAGGAGGTCTGTAATTTTCATCATAGCTACACTTCAACTATGAGAGACAAGATGAGAAAAAAAAAATCCAGGAAATGACATTGTAGGATTTTTAAAGAATTTAATTGTAAATCATGGTGGAAAATAAGTATTTGGTCACCCACAAACAAGCAAGATTTCTGGTTCTCACAGACCTGTAACTTCTTCTTTAAGAAGCTCTTCTGTCCTCCACTCGTTACCTGTATTATGGCACCTGTTTGACCTCGTTATCTGTATAAAAGACACCTGTCCACAGCCTCAAACAGTCAGACTCCAAACTCAACCATGGCCAAGACCAAGAGCTGTTGAAGGACACAGGAAGAAAACTTGAGAACCTGCACCAGGCTGGGAAGCAGTGAATCTTACAATTAGGCCAAGCCAGGTTTGGTGTGAATAAATCCAACTGTGGGAGCAAACTGTAAGAAAATGGAAGCACTTCAAAGCATTTTTCAAGGTCCTGGAGTGCCTAGCCATTCTCCAGACCTCAAATTTGTGGAGGGAGTTTGAAAGTCCATGTTGCCCCCAAAACATCACTGCTCTAGAGGAGATCTGCATGGAGGATGGGCCAAAATACCAGCTACAGTGTTGTGCCAACCCGGTGAAGACTGGTTACACTAAGGAAACGTTTGACCTCTGTCATTGTGCAACAAAGGCCCTTATGTTTACAAAGTAACTGAGCTGAACTTTTGTTTATTGACCAAATACTTATTTTCCCACCCATGACTTACAATTGAATTCTTTAAAAAAAATCCTACAATGTTGATTTCCTGGATTGTTTTTTCTCCTATGTTGTCTCTCATAGTTGAAGTGTAGCTATGATGAAAATTACAGACCCTCTCTCACATCTTTCTAAGTCGGAGAACTTGCACAATCAGTGGCTGACTAAATACTTTTTTTGCCCACTGTAAATAAAATAAGACCAAAGACACCTTAGAATAAGCAGGTCTGGCTGTGACACGAATGACAGACCTTCCCCGTTCTACTCGTGGATCCACAGCGTCCCGATTGGCTGCGAGGGTTTAAAAGTTGCTGTAATTTCCATTCCTAACTGTTAAGCCGATGGTTAAACGATGATTCTCTGTATTAAGTGTCTGTGTTAACTCCATCCTAAAGACAAAGCAGAACAGTTACTTTAAACGGCCTTTATCTGCCACCGAACCCTCACCCCGTTGCATCCGCAGCTCTCTCTGCTACAATGCCAACAGGAACCCTTTCCCACTGAGTCCATCACAGGGAACAGGCTAAATTTCTATTGCCACAATGCTGCTTCCTCTTACTCCTTCTGGCCTCGGAGTAGTCAAGGGTTACAGGCGAGCAGAGGAGGGCACGGCCTCTTTGTAGGCACCCGGGAGGCCATGGCTGCCAAACCCCCACTCGGCATTGTACGCGCCGTGTTTTCATTTCCCTTTGAAAGCGATGGCAATGGCGAGCGAGGAGGAGGAGGAGGGCACAGAATGAGTGAGAAATAGCCAGCGAGAGAGAAAACAGAAGGGAAAGGAAGCTCACTCGATCTTTTGAGAAAAGTCCCAACCATGGGAGCAGAGCAGCTGTTGCGATTGAGAAGACGGCACCGACGTCACGGAGCTGCCACTCAGTAGGGCTTCCCACTGATTAAAGACTGGAAAGGAGCACACCGAAGGGCTCCAACGAGCTCAACGCCGCCCATTACCTCCCCGTTCCCCGCAGGGGTGCAATGTTTAGGAACAGTTTTGCATGCGATCGAGGGGGGTGGCGGCGGCGGCGGCGGCGGCGTGGGTTTGCCCTTCAGGACTGGGATGTCTCATAATGGGCATAGGATAATACTTCTTGATAATCTCCTTAGACTCTAGAGAACTGCCCACACAGAAGCACATGCCAAGATAAATGAGGGGGATTGCTTTTTTTATTGGAATGCCTGTCAAGAGTCTTGGAGGCCCTCTCGATGCAAATTGCTCTCGCTGTGGATCAGGCGCTTTTAACGAGTACACACATTCAACTGTTTGCTGTAAATTTTCACAAACACACACACACACACACAGCATATGTTTACTAGTCTTAAACATGACGTACCACTCAGAAAGAACCCTGCGCCTCCGGTGTGCAGTAAACCTGCACTTCCTGCAGTTAATTAGCAGTGCTCTGTGATGTCGGTTTGTAGCCCAGCATGAAGCCACCTTGTAATTGTAACGTTCCTCAGCTTGATGTAGTTCACATTGTTTTCATACACGTAAATTAGCAGCAGCAGAACAGGAGTAAAGAGAAAAAAAATCAGCTTGTAAACTGTAGTTGGAAACGTACTGGAAGGTTTCTGGACATTTCAAATACCAAAGTCTTACCTAAGCTTAAAACTATTTTTATTTCAGTAGCAATGATAAATAATAATAGGGCAGAACATTTATTCGGTCAGTTGGCATCTCTAAAGTGTCCTAGGGTGAGTGACCGTGCATGTGCCCTGCGATTGACTGGGGCCCTGTCCAGGGTTGGTTCCTGCCTTGCACCCTGTGGATAGACAGTACTGTGCAAAAGTCTTAGGCCACCATTAGTTTACGTTTATTCATTTATTTAACGTCGCTATCATCAGCATCAGTGGCCATGTTCAGCGACACACACAAGACTACATCCATACACGAGGTTCTCTCAAGACAAGTCACTCATACACTCAAGTCAAGGCCGATTTAGTGTAGTCAATTAAGAGCATGTCTTTGGACTGTGGGAGGAAAACGGAGTACCCGGAGTAAACCCACGCGGACACAGGGAGGACATGCAGACTCCACACAGAAAGGACCCAGGCTGCTCCACGCTGGGATTGAACCCAGGACCGTCTTGCTGTGAGGCGGCGATGCTACCCACAGCAATACTATAATGGCCATTTATCAGTTTCAGTATTAGAGTACAACCAGAAAATACAGGAAATTTGAATGCAGTATTAAAAAACTGAACAATATCATAAAAATAAGCTACAGTGCCAAGTACTTAGTGTGACCACCCCTTACACTTGAGCAATACCAGAATCTGGCAGCTTCTTCGGGATGCCAAGTCCCCAACCAAAGACGTTTGATCAGGAATGGTCTTTTTGGAAGAGTGGCCACCAAGAAACCACTTTTTCAGAAGGGGAACAAGGTGAAAAGTTGACAAAGATTGGAATGAAGATCAGTGGAAAGAAGGTTTTTGGAGTGACAAATCCTAGTTTGAAATTTTTGGGCCAATCATCAACAATATGATCATTATAGCATTGCTAAGACAATAAATCTACTGGTGGCCCAAGACTTTTGCACAGTACTGTATACACACACCGTCCCCTCCACAATAACCGACACTTCTGGCAATAAGGAGTAAAATAAAGTACATGTTTTGTCCTGCTGGAAGATCCATTATCGAACACTTTTTCACTTAAAATCTCCTGATAGGAAAAATCTAGTTTACCTGTGATCAGGTGATCAGGATGGGCCCGCAGGCTTGATTTGTGTGTGTTTATGTCCACAGCCGTGCCATCGGCGCCACGGAATGTGATATCGAGCGTGAACGAGACGTCACTGATGCTGGAGTGGAGCCCCTCGCGGGAAAGTGGCGGCCGCGGCGACGTCGTCTACAACGTGATCTGTAAGAGCTGCGGAGGCAGAGGCTGCACGCGCTGTGGGGACAACGTACAGTTCTCACCACGGCAGCTGGGCCTCACCGACACCCGGGTCTACATCAGTGACCTGCTCGCTCATACCCAGTACACCTTCGAGGTGCAGGCTGTCAACGGAGTTTCGGACCAGAGTCCTTATTCACCTCAGTACGCCTCTGTCAACATCACTACCAACCAGGCTGGTAAGTGGAAGCAGATCTTATATGTTCTGTTTGGATAGGTCTAGATGGTCACCAATGCATTCCTCCCTCACAGTTCAATTAATTAAATAGGTTCTATTTATATGTTTTTTAGACCTTGTGTGACTATCTGTGATGTTTAGGTCATATTTATGCATAAAATCTAGAAGATTCTAAAGGCTTCACAAAACACTGTATGTGGTGGGTTAATAAACACACTCCGCATGTGCTTGTTGAGCAATTCATTCCAATGTGCAAAAAACTACGTCATGTGATCCACTCTTCATTCCTAGTAACTTTTTTTTAAGCAGTGGTTTCCACTAGATTTTGAAACATGACTTTGGGGATTACCTTCCATGCATCCACAAGAGCATTAGAGAGGCCTGACACTGATGTTAGTTGATAAGACCTGGCAAGGAAGTCAGACCTGGAACGCAAAAACCGATCCAAATCGTTATTCATCCGCCAACGAGCTTTACGGTTGACACGACGCATTTGAGCGAGTAGAATTCGTCCAGAATCTGCCAAAGATGGTTCGATAATGCATGACTCAACACTCCAGAGTGCATTTGGACTGCTTGGAGAGTTCAGGTGTAGTGCTTTACACCACCGCAGCCAGCGCTTGGCACTGTGCATCTTTGTCTGAGGCTTCTACAGTATGGTGCTGTTCAGTCATGGAAATAAAGTCCAGTTTAGGATTGGGACGCGCTCAATTGTAGTTAATTATTTTGCTTCGGTTGCTCTTAGTTTTATGAGCCACATGTTTCTAGTGGTCCTTCAAGCTTCCATGGCCTACAGCTTTGTGACCGAGCCATTTTGGCTCCTAGATGTTTCCACTATACACTGACAGCACTTCCAGGGTTTTCATTTGAGTCTGACCAGTTGGACAGGTCTGCTCTGGACACAGCCAGACTGAAAGTCACTGAGCTCTTCACTATGACCCACGAGTAGGGTTTCCCTACTTATAACGTTGCTAGGAGGTCAATAGACCGCCGAGTCTTCGTATAGTGACTCTGTTATTGAAACATCTCGATCAAGCAAATAGCAAAGAGGGGCCAAAAGTCTGAAACCAGTAGAGGATATCATATATCCAGCATAACAATTTGAGTGAAAAGTGCAATCTTTGAAGAAAGAAAAAAACCCACACATTTTAGAATCCATTAGCATTTGGTATGTTCACCCTTCTGCTGTAATGACAGCATGCACTTGAGATGTCAAGTCAAGTCAGATTTATTTATATAGCACTTTTTACAATGGAGCATTGTCTCAAAGCAACTTTACAAGTTTAGATTATCTCCTAATAACTACGTCCAATCCCAAACTGAGCAAGCCTAGGGCGACAGTGGCAAGGAAAAACTCCCTAGTTCTAGGAAGAAACCTTGGGAGGACCAAGACTCAAAAAGGGACCCAACCTCCTTGGGCGGCGTAGATGATAAATCTAAG
>JAJAGP010000880.1:0-83434 GCA_025084515.1 Ancistrus triradiatus | reverse complement strand
GAGCCTTTTAATGCTTTAAGCAAGTCAACTAGAAGGGGTAGCTTCAGTAGCAGTGATGTTCAAGTGGCTACACAGAAAGCGTCTGTGGGGAAAATGGGTTGGGTTTACTACATAAATAGAGCTTTCTCTGGACGCAGACGTGACAAGGTAAGGCGTTGCTGCCACGGCTCTTGGCTCGCACCAGATCTCGGTGCAGAACATCCATGGACAATGTCACATTCCAAGACAGAGACATGGCTGGAAATTCCCTTGGTTTGTTTATGTGGTTCGGTGCAGAACTGGATCCTGAATGTGTACACGTTTAGTCACAAAGACCTTTTCATCATTCTCCAGCACTGGAGCTGATTGGACTTTGTCACCCCATTTTTTCCATTGTGTACATGGAGTTATGGATATCTTTTTAGACTGGTTGCTTAGCATGGAGATTATTTGTTTATGAACATTCATCTTGTGTTCTTGTTGTAATTTCTCCCCCTCTCTCTTTCCATTCCTTACACAGCTCCCTCTGCAGTATCTATAATGCACCAGGTCAGTCGGACTGTGGACAGCATCACTCTATCCTGGTCGCAACCAGACCAACCCAATGGGGTCATTCTGGATTATGAGCTGCAGTACTACGAGAAGGTACCATACCTAAATAACATCCCATTATTCACACTGGCTTGGTTTCAATCCCACAGATGACCACACACCTAATGTCTTGCTCATAATGTTGCCCTAGAATCAGAAGCATGCACTATTCCTATTGTCCTTCTTCATTCAAGTAGTATGCAAGTTATTTTGAATGAACATTCTTTTGAGGGATGGTTGCGAGTTCATATAACTGTATATTTGAGGTTGCTGGTGGAATGTTATTGAACTACTGATCCATTGAAACTGATTATAATTACAGCCATTCACTAGGATAGGAACTCGCTGGAGACCCACTAGCGTCGGCTTCCGAGGTTCAGCGCAGGGATATGTGGTTAAACAATGAAGTGTTGACTGCAATAAAAAGAGCATTTCAGAAACTGTTTTATATTGTCAGAAACTAGAACTATTTAATAAACAGGCTGTCTCCCCTTATCACTCCAATAAAGACGAATACACAAGAGCACATTTTAGAACTTACAATGAAACCCAACTTTGATTTTTATAAGGTTTCTGAGATATAAAACATAGCAGAGCATATTCCGAACCATAATTAAAATGAAAACATTAAACTCATCACCATGTCATTCTGGCTAACCATAAAACTGGTTAAGGGCCCAACACTAGCCATGACCCAGTAGGATCAGCATTTTCAGGATTTTTATAAGATGGAAAGTTTGTTTTAAATTACAGCAGTAATATGCTACTGTAATGTAAATATAAAGGATCGTTTCACAAGAAAAACTCAAGTCAGAGATGCTGATGAAACACAAGTGGAACGCTACCATCTACACAGCATCCGAAGCCTAAACTGTTCTACATATCACTCCCTCCAGGAAATACACAACACCGTGGTTCTTTGGTTACAACACACACTAACGATCACACACACACACACACACACACACTGTAGAACCAAAATGGAAGTGCTCACGATGGCATGTAAACATAAACAAACATTCCTCACTGGCTGCACACAATCAAGAGGGACAAAAACAAACACCACATGACAAATAGTATTTATGGCAGTATTTGACCAGCTGTTTCCTGAGTTGTGTCAGATTTTTTGTCCCCATTATAATTTGCTATAATTGTTAAGACCTCGCTTGTGAAAGCGAACAGATGTTGATCAGATGGTCGTTAAACGGCGCTTACCTGCATATAGACTTTAAGCTTCAGGCTCTTGCAATAAGAGAAGAAAACAACTGTTCTGGACCTCCAACATCCAACCAAGCATGCCATGAGAGCGCCTGTATTTATTTGCTTCTTAATTCAAAGAGCTCCCCGCTTATTCCAGTGTTCAGCCATTCCAGGCTTGGCAACAACATGCATGGGTTTGGCGGTGAGGGAACATTTATGGGCAGGGCTTTGTCTATTTAAATTTGAACTTGGAATAACTAGCAGTAGCTTACTGATGCCAGAACTACGGACTAGACCTTGAATCGATTTAGCTGTGTAACACATGGCCTGCTTTATAGGTTCAAAGTATTGACTTGACCAGGTTAGAGAGAGGCCATTTAGTGTTATGTGTTTTGTTTCATATTTGTTCAGTATATGGTCTTAATTTATTTGTGTACAGATAAGTTACAGTTGTGCTGCACACAAGCACACACAGGTGCACACTACCAGATTCGAGGAGTTTGACATATTTTCTTGCTGTTGTCTCCTTGTCTCTCTCACTCTCACACACAGACAAAGTGTCTCCTGAGCTCTGCTTTTTGTTCTCAGTTCTTTCCTAAGCATAATTCCATTCTCAGACACTTCTGTCAAAACAGCCCTTTGTAAAACACTGCAAAGAAATCGAGAGAGGGCAGCCAAGTTTATCAACTAAAACATGTGTGCTCTAGAGGCATTCATCTCACATACATATAAGCTTACAGAGTCTGTCTCACACCAGTCACTGCTTACTCATACTGAAACCTACCAGTACAATGGGTCAGAACATACCAGTTCCTTCAGCTAGTCTTGTTAGAGAGGTGTGTGCAGCATTATACTTCCTCATGTACATTCCAGTGCCTAATAATAAACTACACAGGCAGAAGTGTGTGGACACCCAAATTGCTTTTAAAAATCCTCCCCATTTGCCTCCGAAGCCTTTTTCTTCTGAGAAGTCTATCCACTAGGGTTGGGAACACAAATATTAGATTGGACACAGTGTGTGTTCCGATCAGGTTTGCACTTGGGTAATCAGATAATGGGGAAAATATGACACAGGCAGTAATCAGCCACTTACCGTGGGGTAAAAAGTAATTTTAGTCAGCCACTGATTGGTGCAAGTTCTCCTACTTAGAAAAGTTGAGAGAGGTCCTGTAATTTTCATCATAGTCACTTCAACTATGAGAACAAAAGAGAAAAAAATTTTTTAAAAGGATTGTAGGATTTTTAAAGATTTAATGTAAATCACGGTGGAAAATAAGTATTGGTCACCCACAAACAAGCCAGAATTTCCTGTCTCTCCAACCTGTAAACAACTTCTTTAAAAGCCTCTTCTGTCTCCACCTCGTTTACCTGTATTAATGGCACCTGTTTGAACCCGTTATCTGTATAAACGACCCTGGCCACAGCCTCAAACGTCAGAGACTCCAAACTCAACCATGGCCAAGACCAAAGATCGGTCTGAAGGACACCAGGAAGAAAATTGTGACCTGCGACCAGGCTGGAAGAGTGAATCTACAATAGGCCAGCAGTTGGTTTGAATAATCAACTGTGGGAGCAATTGTATAAAATGGAAACATACAAGACATGATAATCTCCCTTGATCTGGGGCCCCACGCAAGATCTCATCCTGGGGTCAAATGATCATGAGATGGTGACAAAATCCCAGAGCTCACGGAGGTACCTGTATGAATGACCTGCATAGAGCTGGGACCAAAGTAAACCAAGGCTACCATCAGTACACACTATGCCGAGAGGGCCTCAGATCCTGCAGTGGCCAGGCGGCCCCCCTGCTTAAGCCAGTACATTCCCAGGGCATAAACAGTCCTGAAGTTTGGCCAGAGAGCAACTATGGATGATCCAGAAGAGGATTGGGAGAATAAACCTGTGGTCAGATGAAACCAAAATAGAACTTTTTGGTAAAAACTCAACTCATCGTGTTTGGAGGAAGAAGAATGCCGAGTTTCATCCCAAGAACACCATACCTACTGTGAAGCATGGGGGTGGAAACATCATGCTTTGGGGCTGTATTTCTGCAGAGGGGACAGGACAACTGATCCGTGTTAAGGGAAGAATGAACGGGGCCATGTATCGTGAGATTTTAAGACAAAACCTCCTTCCATCAGTGAGAGCATTGAAGATTGACTAAATTGACTAAATACTTATTTCCACCATAATTTACAATTAAAATCTTTAAACATCCTACAATGTGATTTCCTGGATTTTTTTCCCCTCATTTTGTCTCTCATAGTTGAAGTGTACCTATGATGAAAACTAGACCTCTCTCATCTTTCTAAGTAGGAGAACTTACACAATCAGTGGCTGACTAAATACTTTTTTGCCCCACTGTATCTCACAGAAGGATATGATCTAAACTTAAACTTTAACAATTAAACCACTTACTGTCTCCCCAAAAGTGTTCGCAGGTTCTGCATTTAATGAGAAAAATAAGCAGCCAGGTCTCTGGAACCAAGCTCAAAAAGGAAAGTTTCTTGGAATAAGAGGTCCTGGCAACAATGTTTGATTCTGATAGCCACCCCAACAGCTCTGCACGCATTCACAGGCTGAGAAAATCGATTGAAATCTACTGAGCAAAAATCTAGCTCTCTCTGATCTCTAGATCAGAGCATGCTGTTTGCATGACCACTTGAATAATTCGATAACTGCAGAAATCCAATTATGACCGGCTTAAGGGCATGTAAACTCACTCGCTGAGGTTATACAGTAAGCCCCAGCTCACTGTTGGCATTCCAGTTAATCTCAGAGGTGTTTAATGGAGTTAAGGTCAGGGGTCTGTGTAGCCAGCCAATTTGTCCATTTGGCAAACCATTTTGGACTGTTTTAGCGGGACAGAGCAGAAAGTTACATTTAGATATAGCCATTTAGCAGACGCTCTTATCCAGAGCGACTCACAAGTGATACAATCTTACAGTCCAAGTAGTCGTGGGTTAAGGGTCTTGCTCAAGGACCTAACAGTAGTAGCTTGGCCGAAGTGGGATCTGTACCCTGGACCTTCTGGTCCATAACTGCTAGACTACAACAGTTCTCAAAAATGACATGTACATTTAGTCATTTAGCAGATGCGCTTATCCAGAGTGACCTACAAGCCATACAATCTTATAATCCAAGCAGTCATGGGTTAAGGGTCTTGCTCAAGGACCCAACAGCAGTACTGTAGCTTGGCAGAGGTGGGATTAGACAAACTGTACAAACACGTGGGTGGGGACGAATAACATTACTAATTAGGGGCATCTACACATATTTTGCTATTTTATGATTTACTAATGACATCATCTTTCTCTATGTGATGTAGGATCAGACTGAACACAACTCCTCCGTTGTGAGGAGCCAGACTAACACAGCAGTCATCAGGGGCCTCAAACCTGGGGGGATCTACGTGTTCCAAGTGCGGGCACGCACCGTGGCTGGGTTCGGACGCTACAGTGGCAAGATGTACTTCCAGACCATGACGGAGGGTAAGCATAATGGACAGCAAGACCTAGACCTAGTCCTTATGATACAGGATAATGGAAAGGAACACACACCAGGGGTATTTCTAGACTATTTGTCGTACTCGGGCACACAGGGTTAGGAGGGCATAGCTGTATCCCTCTGATAGCTAATCGGTCATGGGGGCACCAGTGTGGATAGCAAATAAGCCTGTTAAACACAAAGTGATTTAACACTAAAGTGGGCGTTACTCTGCCATTTATGAGAAATTACCTTTGATGCCTTTGCTTTACAGGTCTAATGTGTATTTTTAGTAGGGTTATAAGCGGCTAGCCAAAACTGTCTCTGACTGAAAGTATTAGCTCCCCAAGCTTTTGGATAGATGCTGGGGCATCATGGGAAATGTAGGGCCTGTAGAGAAGTTCTGCTCGGGCATACAGGATTAAATCGGCTCTCTACCATCGTAATTTTAGTGGGACACGACAATATTTAATTTTATATTACCGAAATATCCATAAAGCACAGTTTATAGTAGCTCACTCACTATGATTTTTAGGGCAGTTACAGTCGTTCTGAACTGATGTGATGTCTAAACGAGAGATTGTAGTTAAAGATGATTCTGTTCCGTCAGAGTGTAGTGTATAAAGCAGAATAGCGCCGTGTTTAACCGACCCCTTTATTCGACATTATCTAGGGTAATTTCAGTGTTTTATGTACTGCAAAAGATTGTGTTTAATTACGCAAGCAAAATATAGCAACCAAGGTAAACTCTTGAGGCAGCTAATTATCAAAAGCTACATTAACATGCAGCTCAGCCAGCAAAGATCAGTGAGCTAGTGCCGAACTGAAATGGCAGGAGTGTGTGGTATGCGTCGGGTTTATATGGCATTACCGGGACCGAGTGTTGCCACAAGGACTTTCTTTAACCTCGTCAAGACATGTTGCTGGTTCTCCTAGGGTAAACTGCTTGTTATTTAACAAAAGCTTCAGCTTATATTTGACAAAAAGAGGCAAAAGGAGTGCTTTAGCTTACTGAGGTTGAGGTTATGGATACTACAGGGGTGTAGTAATCATCACCAGTGGAAAGCCCTTACAATGCCAGAAAGAGCATTGTGGCCAGCAAGCAACGTAAATAAAACATCTTGCACCATCCTGTCAAGCGGTTTTGTACGTACAGAAGTGTGCAAAAGTCTTAGGCCACCATTAGATTAGTTATACCATTGTTTTAGGAATGGTATAATGACCATATACTGTTGTTTTAGGCTCTTTCATTGAGATGCCAAGTTGACCCTTGTACAGTCTGACAATGTGTTATATGGTCATTAGATCATTACTAAAACATCAACTCTAATGGTCGCCTGAGACATTTACACAGGACTCTATGTGCCCACAATACCAAAATGAAGTAAACTCAAAAGAATCCAAACAGAGGTTTTAAACATAGTTTGTTTACAGACTGTTTCTTTTCACTGGCATTATTGTCACGTTACCTTCACAGCAGAAGTAACCTCATTCTGACTTTAGCACTAATCACAGTCTGGCATCGGTACCAGTGTGCATACTTGCGATAAACATCATCCGGCATCAGCTAATCCTGGTAACTAGGCGTGTGTTCAGTTCCTCAAACTGGCAACGCTGACTTTTGTTTACTCATTACAAGCCCCTGAGAATTGGAACCTGTCTGCTCATACCGATTCGGCTGCGCCAAGCGCCTAATGCCAGCCGCCTGCTCGTTAGCTGCTTCTCCGCCTCTGTAGGGTTTCAAGAGGGAATCAGTGGGCGGTTTAGCAAGTCTGTTGTATCTGTGTGGTGCTTGGATAGTTTTTAATTAGGGTAGCTAGAGAGAAATAAAAAGTTCGGCATCCTCTCTGCGTCCCCACCCTGAAATCGCTCTCTCCCTTCCTCCATATGCTGGAGAAGCTCTGCCCTCCAGGCATCCAGCACTGGGCGGCATTTTCCTGGTCGCCTAATTTACAGCAGCCGAGAAGCAGTTAAAGGTTAAGGGCCTTGCTCGAGGAACTCTGGCGCTCTCAAATCTGCAGAGTCCCCCATGGATTCTGTGCCGCCGCAGGCCTGATCAGATTTAGTGATTTGTATGGAGGTGTTAACACAAATCTTGGCTCGAGGGCCTGGCTCCCGTACTCAAAAGTGCCACTCTCACCTGTGGAGGCTCTGCAGGGTACACCAGATTTAGGGATTTCTATAAATCCATTCATATTCTGATATGCTCTTGTGTGTCTGCACCTACAGAGGAATACAACACCAGCATACAGGAGAAGCTTCCTCTCATCATCGGCTCGGCAGCTGCCGGCCTCGTCTTCCTCATCGCTCTAGTGGTCATCATCATCGTGTGTAACCGGTACGTTAATTTAGCCTCCTTTTCACCGATATTTTTAGCTCCCCCACTAATTAGACTACAAGCTAATCACGAGCACAGACCCAGAGGGTGTTTCCATGTATCTTCATTAGCAGAGCTGGGCAGTAACAGGCCACATTTGTTACCTATAGTAGTGTTCTGGAGAAATGGTCCTTGTAAAGGTTCGCTTCAGTCAAATGTTTTTCACATTTGTTACGTTTGACAAGCCACCATGAGCACTATTCACATCTGGAATACATCTGTAATACAGCTGTAATAATTAAGAGCAGTTCAGACAGGGCAAGCGATTTGTCAATAAGAAAACACAGACTGTGGTGTCTACACAATGCACGGGCTGTTGTCGCACCAAAGTAGTTCCATTCACAATACCAAGACTGCTCTGACAACGAAAGCACTTATCAACCATTATACTGGGATGATATGAAGTATGGAAGTGTGGTAGCCTAGTGGGTAAGGTACTGGACTTTGGACCAGAAGGTCCAGGGTTCAAATCCCACCTCCGCCAAGCTGCCACTGTTGGGTCCTTGAGCAAGACCCTTAACCCACAACTGCTTGGATTGTAAGACTGTACCAATTGTAAGTCGCTCTGGATAAGGGCGTCTGCTAAATGCTGTCAATGTAAAACAAAGTGAGACTTCTAGAAACGTCCTGGCTAAAGTGTTCATCTAGAAACCATAGTTTATTTATACTTCATTCATCTGACTGCTTACTCTTTATTACAGGTAAGCGCTGTTTAATGACCGCACGATGTTCTATGAAACAGGATGTTGACCAAAAACAGACATGAAGGGTATTTCCATAAGAAAACTGTGTGCAGGCGCTAAGTAAATGCACTGGAGACGCCACTAGTGGAACGCTACCATCTACACAACATCCCCAATGATCACCACATTTTTAATTTATGGAAATGCACAAAAATTATAAACAATACAATAATGTGGTGTTATGACTGTGTGTAGGTGAAAGCTGGAACTGAGGCTGGACCTGATGCTTTTTTTCGACGGAAACTAAAAATGCATTGATAGACAGTATTACACAAAGTCTCTAAACACATCCTGCTCCTAAACTCCCGCCTCTACTTGTGGATCTGCAGCATTGATTGGCTGTTGAAGTGACCAGCTGTCGAGGGCCATGAAATTAAGAGACAGATTTTTATTTCCTCTTTTAATTTATTACAATTCTTAAGACGCCGGTCCTTAGAGCCAATGGACGGTGAACAGATGGACCATACCTGTATATCTTCTTGTTCTAGGGCCCATGTCCATGCAGGCTTTATTATTATGTCACATTGCCATAACTTGTAGAACACTGTAATGCACCTTCGCTAGAAACTGGTTCATCTGGCTGATCTTCTGTGCTGTTCCTAATGCTGTCTATCAATGCATTTTTTGCTTCCATCAACCAAAAGTATCAGGTCCATCATATACCATCCCTTTAAGTGTTACGGCTTTAACCTACACAGGTCAACAGTACAGTTGGGGATGCTGTGTAGATGGTAGCGTTCCACTTGTGTTTTCAGCCGTCTCTCTGATGCATTTATGTATCGTTTGCACACAGGTTTCTTGTGAAAATACCCTTTATACATTACATACATTACAGTAACAGGGACCATGGGGCTACAGTAATGTCCAATCAACGTCCATTTCAGTCAGTGTCCTGTTTCACTGAAGGTATTGCAGTGGTTAAATGGAGCATACCTGTGTTTGTAAAATGTTTGACTGTCTTGTGTGAGCCACACTCTAGAGCTGTGTATTTGTCCCAGCAGACGCAGCTTTGAGAGAGCAGATTCTGAATACACAGATAAGCTGCAGCACTATACGAGCGGCCACAGTGAGTATCTCTGCCCTAATCCTCTACAAATACTGCTCCTCACGTACGTCCTGAACAGCCAGTTTTTAGAACTTCAGTTTGGTCAGTTGTTCCCGTGTGCGATGCCCAAACCTGCAGGATCGCCTCGAATCTCTATGGTGGTACTATGGAATTTTTATTCTGTTATTGTCAGTATCAATTTAAAAGAAACCTGTCGGGCAATATCTATATCTGGTGTCTCCATCAACTAAACCATAAAATGCAATGCTTATTAAGCTGCAATGAGCTTATACACAACCAATAAGGTAATAAAGGCTGTGATGAGGTAATAATGTCATAAAGTGAATAATTATTTCTGAACTTATCAGTATATTTGTAATAATAAATGTTTTAGTGAAGATTATCATAAATTACAATCCTACAGGCATTAAATTCAGGCTAGAAACACTTTCCAATTCCTCTCCCGTTCTCACCTCCCTTCTTCTCGTATTGGATTGCTTATCAGTCTGTCACTGCTTACTGAAAACTCCCGGACACTTTGTTCTGATTTTACACATTTTCCTTTGCCCTTGCTTATCAATTGAGACGGTGTTTGCCTGGTGCAATCATTGGTAGAAGACTGCAGTAAACAGCACTTTATGGCAGCCTTCTCTGTCTGAGCATAGGCTGGCCGACAACGGAAAGTCAAGGCCAGTATTCATCCATTAACACCAAGCAGCAGAAGGTGCCCTCCATCTTCCTCCCACCCTTTCTCACTCTCAATATCTGTTCAACTATTTACGACAACCACTCAAACTGATGGGTGAGGTCACACGATTCCCGTTCCCAGAGTGACCTCTCAGGAACAGATAGCGGTGCAGTCCTTAAAACCTCACTGATGACATGATAAGGATGTCTGGAGGAGGTCTAAAATGAATATTGTGTAGAAACACTGAAATGGTACAGCCTGACCTTTTGCACAGCCATTTCTCTAAATACTTAGATGATTTCTGTCTACATACTTGGCGTAGGACTTCTGTGTGGTAGTATATACCCAGGATCTGAACCAGCAGTTCATCAGCAGAGTACCAAGGACCTTGTGACAAATTCTGCATCTAGTGCTACAATGATTTCTACCTTATATGCTGGACATGACTGAGAGGCATAGCTGTGCAAAGTTCTAAGGTTTTGTGGTAGATGATATGATGAAAAAACCTGAGTATCTGTTTGATAGTCTGTGGTCCATATTTACCCCATTCCCAATTCCCACCTCCAAGCGAAGGCTCTCCAATATGAAGACAGCTATCAGTGTTAATACTAGAGATGGCCCAAGTAAAAGACTTGCATTCACACATGCCTTTGGCTCATGCACATGGCTAAAAAAAGTGTCTTTGATAATTAGTAATCAATTACAAGTCCTCTGTTCTATTATTTATTGACTTACTGTAATGCATGTTCCATTAATGGCAATAAAGAAATGGCAACTGCTTTGTCCAGTACCTGTTTTCTACCATTATTCTACTTTTAACTCCGGTCTGGAAATATTTTGGTCATTTGAGTTTGCTTTTGCAAGTTATTCCTCCATAAGTCTCCTGCGTCTCCATATCCTGCATTTTTCCGTGCTAGTTTGCTCATAAATGGAGTATTATCATCGATCATTTATAAAGATGTCCCTATACTCATTGGGTGTGTTTGTTTTGGGACGGGCCTATAGTATGTGTGCATGCTTGCAGTAGAGGCTTTCTCCAGAAATATCCAGAACGATCAGCTGACTGCATATTTACGCCATAATCTGACCGATTCCAATTGTAGTAGAGCCATCTGTAGTTCATACACACTTTCCTACCATTCCCAGGGCAGTACTGCACTGTCTTTTCCCATAACCTTTGTCATTGTGGGAATTTTTTTTATTTTCTACTTACACTGACTGAAAACCGCAGTATTTCCATCGTTCCCTTTCTAATGGCCTGGCCCTTTCTCTCTCTATCCTTCGCTGAGCTGATTGCACGAGGGCCAGATGTGGCACTGAGAATCTACATATTTAAAGCAAGGGGCACTTGAAATCCCCAAACACTTAAAAGCCAATTTACCTGCTCTCAAAAGTCCTTGATTTGCCAAAGCAGAAACGGCTGATGGGGTCCCTAGCATGACATTCCGTACCAAACACCAAGAAGCCTTACTGCAGCTTCTGGAAAAATTCACACTCCAGCCGCTTGAGTCATACTAACTTCAAGCACCACAACTTAACCAGTGTATAAAACCATCCATTTGGAGGAATCTTAAGTATCTAATGTTTCCCTACCAACTGTTTACAGTGAGGCTTGGCATGACGCAAGTTTCAATTTCTCAAGAACCCACAGAGCTTTCAATATTATAGCTGCTCTCTACTTTTCCAAGTGTCACCAGGAATGAAGATCTACATCGATCCGTTTACCTACGAAGACCCCAACGAAGCGGTCAGAGAGTTTGCGAAGGAGATCGACATTTCGTGTGTGAAGATCGAGCAAGTCATCGGAGCAGGTACAATCCAGACAAAGACAGACGTGTAGGATTGCCTTGCGATAGATTTAACTGCAAAAGTCCTTACTGTGTTCATTTCGTTAAGGAGAGTTTGGGGAGGTGTGCAGCGGCAACCTAAAGCTCCCGGGAAAGAGAGAGATGTTTGTTGCCATCAAGACTCTGAAGTCAGGCTACACGGAGAAGCAGAGACGGGACTTCCTAAGCGAAGCCAGCATTATGGGACAGTTTGATCACCCCAATGTTATTCACTTGGAAGGGGTAGTGACCAAAAGCAGCCCTGTCATGATCATCACGGAGTTTATGGAGAACGGATCACTGGACTCCTTCCTTCGAGTAAGTAATGATAATACATAAAACATGCTCTAAATATTCAGCACTAAATGGACTTTATTACCATTTATATTTAAAACTCAACATAAAACGGTATCATATGAAAAATGCTTTAACAGTGGGTATTGGTACACATCACATGTACCTCCTTTGCTTTTTCTTTGCCGTCAGAATGTGATTTGTGCGTTCGGGGTTTAACTTTCCTTTTCCAGGCGAGGGTCATGATTATTACTGATACACCTTTCACAGCTATTACATTTACATGCGTACTAAATTAGCACGTTTACCTTCCACTAGAGGTGTAACAACGGAGGACTGTGGTAGCCTAGTGGTTAAGGTACTGGACTATAGAGCAGAAGGTCCAGGGTTTAAATCCCACCTCTGCCAAGCTGCCACTGTTGGGTCCTTGAGCAAGACTGGGACTGTGGTAGCCTAGTGGTTAAGGTACTGGACTATGGAGCAGAAGGTCCGGGGTTCGAATCCCATATCTGCCAAGCTGCCACTGTTGGGTCCTTGAGCAAGACCCTTAACCCACAATTGCTTGGATTGTAAGACTGGATTGGATTGTAAGGTGTCTGCTAAATGCTGTAAATGTGCATCGTGGAGTGGGATGATGCTTTCTGCAATTGCATTTAATGAACACCAGAGGGCGCAATCATAGGCACACATCTTATGCCTTTTTTGTCTTTATCTTCCTTTCTCCATTGGAAACTGGCTTTTTTGTTTACTTTGATTTAAGATAGCACTTAGTTACTTAAATTTGGTGAAATTGTTACGATAGCACATTTTCTTGAAGTAGCACTATTTAAAACTTTTCTCCCTGTTCAAATGTTTATACAAGTACACATTGAGTTGCTAATCTTCAGAAATAAAAAAGGAAAGTTTTCACACATGGTATAGCTGCTAAAGAACATTTTATTTACAATTTTAAACCTGTTTCTAGTAATCCCTCTTAATTAATTGCAGGGGACTACATGTTCTGTTTAAAAAGAAAAAGTGCATTATTTTGCATTATTTACACTTCTGAAATAAAAAAGGCATGCCTTTGCTTAAATGTTTTATCATAAGAAAATCAAATCTTGGCAAATCTTGCAAAATTTTATTGTGAACTCGAAAATCAAATTGTGAGCAGTGTGCTGTTACGCCCCTAACGTAAGCATTAATAAACAACAAAAATCTTACCTTTTCTTAAAAGTCTGACCTTTCACACTTTTATAAAGCTGTTTTAAAACTGGTGTGTGTTTGAGATGAAATGAGGGCGAGTAACAATGCTTATATTCCTTTGAGAGATAACCATGTCTGATAATGGCTAAGGGCGGCTCAGAGGTGACCTCAGGACTGCCGGTTCAAACCCCCGAACTGTTTATGTGGACGAATTGTATTCGGTTTCGAAAAACGTACATTTCTGGTTAAAAGTCTGTCAAATCAAACTAAGCCCAGTCTCACACACCCTAAAACATCTCTGTAGACGCTTGGAACATGTTTTAAATCAATGAAACAAATCTTCACAAGAGGCGTGCAATAATTTAAAGGAAATAGAAAAATCAAGCAAAGAAAAGGCATTCGAATTCCATAAATCCTCTCAGATGCAGGCACCCAAGCTCATCTGTGTGAAGAAAATTCGACTCGGACACGCAAGCGAATGAAGGCCCTTCATTAAACAGAGATGTGTTTGTGTGTGTGTTTGCACATCATGCATATATTTCAAATGCCTTTTCTTTATCTACCGCCGTCTACATCAGGTAATCCCCTCAGGGGAATCGCTTTAATACCCCATCGGCCCTCTTCAACACACCCTCCAGCTGTGCACATCTACGTTCCGTATCGATTTGTACAGTCGCTCTGTGCTAATAAGCCCACCACCCTGTTCCCTTCATCTCAGTGGGCTACCTCATGAGCATTCGCTCCGATATTGAGCTGCCGTTACAGAAACGCGGTCTAGTGTTCTTCAAATGTCACTCTGTTAGTCATGCTCTCATATCACATAAGTCACACTGCCTCTGAGACGTTCTCCATGTTGGAGACTTCACAAGAGCGGTCCTGTCAGTTCTAGTGCACTTCTCTGACTGGGTATGCAATTCAGCTACAATTTGCGGATGTCCGTTTCGACGCATTACCAGCTGTACGAAGTAATCGCACAAGAGTTTAGTGTAATTTAGGTCAGAGGGCATGTGTCATTGGCCTTACCATACTGAGCTGGGATGTTTTTCAAGCCTGTTTTATACAGCACCATGTCTGTCACTACTGCTCTTTATATGTTCTTCACACACATAAAATATTATAAGAACAATTAAAAGAAACTGCTAGAAATAGGTTGCTGTAAACAAAATGCTCTACTGTTGCATCACCATATCTTAAATAACTGAGTGAAAAGATCTTTAGCCACCTGCAACTAAAAGAAAGTATTGGAAGTATTCTCACTGAGAACAGGATATGCATCTGTGAGTATGACTGCGTCATCTGGTGTTCAAAAATGGAATTGCACTCGATGGCAGTAAGCTCAATAACGCATAATCCAACTAGACAATGCATCGTTCCACTCGAAGATGGACGTGCATTTGGGGGAATGCCGTTTTCTCATGCTATGATCATGTCCTTGACAGGTAAGTACTAACACGGCCTGGACAGAGCACTCATAACACCTCTGATGCGTTTAGGATGAATTGGAACCACATCACCTAACGGCAGTGCTCAGTCACATTAATGCCATTCTGGCTGAATGACAGCAACAGTAATGCCCTAGAGTCTAGTGACAGACCCTTCCAGAAGATACAAGCTGCAAAAAAGCGAGGTGGTACCATATTAATCCACATCCTTAACATGTCTCAATTTGCAAATGCTAGCGTAACCATAATTCGTGGAATTCCCATCACTTTGGTTCAAAGTACATGGTTAGCTCATCTCTCTGTGTATACTCATTCTAAAGCTTAGCAGACAGGGACCATCTCTCAAATCCCCGAGACGCTAAGTGGGGTTAAAATGAAAGGAGTGTGCTGCTGTCAGAAAGAAAGGGACCAGCTCTGGTAGACATCAGTTTAATTTGAACCTGGAGCCTCCTTAGAGAAACTGTGTCCAGAAGCCTTCATCGCTGCGAACTGGCCCTCGAGTTTGTTTGAAGTTACTGGAAAACAGATTCACGTACGTCGGGTACATGGGGGATTTATTTTTCTCATTAGTGTAGGTTTGCCTATAATCTGTCAGATCTGTTTTATCCTTGACACACAGGTTTAAGTGTAATTATCAGAAATAAGATACCAGTCTGATTATGGATCATAAATGAGGTGAGCTAAAGTGGTTCATTTGGTTGAATCAACATTATTCTGTTCTGTATATCTGTTCTCTCTCACGGCAGTGCACACTCATGCTCTGCTCGTCTTAGATCCTATAAACTCATGTTGTGGCATGCATCATAAATACAGGCCAAACCAGGGATGAGCAGAGTAGCAAAAATGTTATTTGAGTAAAAAAGTACTGTTACTTTTACCCAAACAAATCCAAATACTTACTTGAGTGAGGCAAATGTAGCATCTGTGAATGATGTACTTAAGGATTACGTTAATCGTTACATAGGATGCATTAGATAAATGAAAATTATCTCATTTAAGGGAAAAGAGAAAAATATTGAAACGTGTATAATATGCTGTGTGTTATATTCTACCAAAGCTGCTTTGGCTGTCAAAGTAACTCCTGATTACTAGGTGACCAGGTGATATTTTGCAGAAAGTAAACAAAAAACGTAGCATAGCTTCACAACACACTAAGCCATCCACAACAACAAAGAACGATTCAATACAAACCAGCTATTTAAAGCAAGTCACCGTCTCACAGGGATTCCTCTTTAAGCTTACAAATCAAATAGGGCTGCAACTAACGATTATTTTAATACTCGATTAATCAGTCGATTAATCGATGAATCGGGTTTAAAAAAAAAACAACTTTCCATGTCTATTCAGAAATATAACATTAAATAACAGAGCAAATAAGTGCTTACAATAAATGAATAATAATAAATTAAATTTATTAATAAATTAAAATAACAAATTAAATAATAAAGAAAAAGAAGTGCATCTCTGATGCAAACACTACATACAAACTCATTCACTCCCTTTCTTTAGGAACTTTGCGTTGCAATCCAAAAATGTTATCATGTCAACATGCTCCAGGCTAAAGCTGGCTCTCTTGTTAGAGACTATGGCCCTGTCCACACGAACACGGGTATTTTTAAAAACGTAGCTTTTTCAATGCATTTTGATCTTTCGTCCACAGGAAAACGGCGTTTTAGGTCACTGAAAACGGACTTTTTTTTGCAAAACTCCTTCCAGGGTGAAGATTTTCAGAAACTCAGTTTTCAGCGTAAAGTCACTTTGTGCGCCGTTACCTCCTTTGTTTACATGAGGCGATTTTGTGTGATAGCGGAGGTAGCCAAAATGGTGCCAGCTGTAACACTGCTGACCGAACTTGTTACAAATCTACAAATACATGTACAATTATTACTTTTTCATTACACTGAAGAAACAGAGGCGTCAGAATGCGCTACGGAGGTCACTACTATATCCATCACACCCACGGAGCGTTCCCGGCCCCAGCGTCCCCGGTTTGGGACGAGACCCGGTCGGACCTCTCGTTGGTGGGACAGCTTTCAAAACGAAGAGGTTGTTGAAGAACAATGGCGAGAAAATGTTCGTATGCATAGGACGTTGCCGTTGTCGTTGAGCGAGCTGCTTCGCCGGCATATAGGACTGCTGGTTTGGCACTGCTCTCGACAGCGGCTGTGTGCGTTTATGTGGACGAAGTTTTTTGTTTAAACAGTGCTTGTGTGGACGGGATGTTTTTTATAAACGAATTTAAACCCCCGTTTTAGAAAATACCCGTGTACGTGTGGACATAGCCTTAATGCTAACTTATTTTGAAGATTCCGCCTCGCTCCGTTCAGTCGCTCGTGTTTTTTATTTTCCAACGCTGACCGCAAGTGCCATCAGTTTTATATCTTTAAATATCAAACATTTACTTTTAAAAAATTAGGCAGTGTAAGGACACTTAACAGAATACAGTTCTATAACAGTACAATTTTATCTAGTATTGATATATAAACAAGCACTTAGTTAGACTGGAACAAAACGTGAGCACGGGCACAGAAGGTAGAAAGTGTTGCTTTCTTAATCAAAGAAAACCACATACAATAATTACCATATCATAAAAGGTTGTCTTACATTCGTTTGATTTATTTCCCGTCGTAATGTGTAATCTCTGACATGCCTGAACACACACATCTGGTCTGGTGCACCGAGTATGCACTCTACATAGGATTAAAAGCAATTATGATTGTACTCAAGTTCAAACTATTCCAAATTCAAATTACTCCAAGTAGCACTTTTCCCCCCAAAAAAGCTAATTTAAAAGTAAATGTAGCACATTACTACCCACATCTGGGCCAAAGCATGATGGTCTCCACATGCCCTGCAAGGCTGTTTCAAAACTGACATGAATAAATGTGTCATGTTGTAATGAATGCAAAAAAAAGCTGCAAAGACTTTTTTCTTTAAACATACCAAATTAAATGTAGGCTGCAGGGCTTTGCTGGGTTTTGCTTTGGAATCACTTTGTACCCTGTGTTACTACATGTGTAAAAGTACTTGTAATATCTTGTCAGTGCTTGGGAACAATCAGGATTCAGTACAAGTAGAGCATTGGAGAAAAGTGTGCAGATTATTTTACTATACTTTATTTGAATTAAAACTAAATTTCTCCATTATTTAAGTGGATTACGTCACTCTGGACTTTCATGAATCATATTTGCGTGTTAGTTTTGAGCTTCAAAGAGAAAATAATGCTTACTATGTGTTAGTAGTTTTGTTGCAGTTCTTTTTGATTAGCTGTGTTTAACCCATTTGACTTTAACAATTAAAACATTAGCAGCTAACAAAAAGTGAATGAATACATGTCTCATAAGATTTCTCAATTGATCCCAGTTTAAAAATGTATATTCTTACGTTTGGTATAAATCAAAATCACAAATTCTAATTTTAGCAGCCGACTCGAGGTCAGTTACATTTATTGAACGATTTTACTCGCTGACAAGATTTTCACCTCAAAAAAAGACATTGACTTTACAGTTCAGATTGCACCATTGCAAGAGTTGTGTTGGGGTGATTACTGTGAAACATGGTCGCGCTACCCTGACAGCCTTCAAAACAAGCTTTGTGGAATATGACATTTGCTGACAGCCTCAGAACTTGAGCACACAATTGAGAAACAAGGGCACGGGCTGCCACACAACGGCAACGTGGGATTTTCTTGATTGCCGTGCACGCCAAGATTAAAAAGGAAGCGCTGTACAAAGAGCCTCCTCCAGATTTATACAACGGAATGTAAAATTAATAGCTGAATTTTAAGCGCATTTGGGAAGGTGTCTGTGGGAGAATGACGTGGCTGAGATCCGGCTGCTGATAAAACCCTTAATCAAATATAAAGCGTGTATAATCAAGAAAGAGAGAACAACTTTGCTTTGGTTGTGGATCCAAATTAGCTTGGGCTAAGAGTCACTTAAATTAAACTATATGCAAACAGTGTGGTGAGATTAGAGCCCTGGTTTGTGTTTGTGAAGGATTTAAAGCTTATGAATAATTTATGGAAGTTAATTGCCGTGGAGGCTTGGTATGACAGAGATAAGTTGATGGCAGGGGTGTGAGGAGAAGCTTGGGTTGCATAATGAGAAGGAAGTGTTTGTGCGAGATGCAACATCATGGAGAAAGAGGTTGACTTACATGGGACAGCAGGTGTGGAGACCAAAGCATGGCCTCTGAGGATTTCCTCGATGAGATTTACACTCTGTGGTCCAGTCTCCAAACACTACATTACCAAAAGTAAGGAGACATAGACATACACTGGCAACAACATTGGTGTAGGTACAAAGTGGCACTCCAAATTCTGCTCTGTGAAGGGAAACTATAGGAGCAACAACAGCTCAGCCATAAAGCAGTAGGCCACACAAGCTCGTGGAACAGAACCGCCGACGTAAAATGGCCTGACTACACTGTTGGTAATTTATACGATGAAGGACCTTGCAGTTACATAGCTCCCAAGTCCAAGTATACGTCAGTAACCAGAAAGGATGTCTATGTCAACCCACTTGCTGTGTGGATGTCTGTCTACACTAGACCTGCTTCTCTCATCTTCTGTGCCTGTGGTGGGCATGCAGATGGGAGCAGCTGGAGCTGCAGCTGGGTTAAAGCAGCAGGGACTCCTCATGATGGACTTTATGGGAGACTTGGAGAACAGCTGAAGGATTTATCAGCGTCTGCTCTGATCCCACCCAGCATAAACCAGAGCCTTCCTTTTCCTTTCAGTGGCCTCCTACTAAATATCGGTATTTATGTTCTGTCAATATCGTTGGCTGGTCTGTGGGTGAGCCTAGTCTTACTGATACTGCTGCCTCCATAAGATGAGCTGTTTTGTGCAACATTAGCTTACCTACTAACATTAAATAAAAAGCCTAGCCTTCAATGTGTTGCCTTCATTGGCTTTATCCCTGACGCACCAGGTTTCCTACAGATAATGGTTTGACCATCAATTATTCCCCTTACTGAATGGCATGCTGACTACCAGCACATGTACAATGCAATCAATGTCAGCTGAAGTACCGACTATGCAAGTGGCCACGCCCTCTCTCACAACCCTCACATACAGCAGACACTAAGTGACACTCTTCTCGTCAGAGAGGTTATAACACCTCTGATTTTTTCTATGCAGAGGTATTTAACTTCAAATTTCAATTTTAACAACAAATTTCAGCAGTCTGGACCTCGGTGTGGAATTGACCAGCAGCACCACACAATGTCCAAGCTTAGGACTATAGTTTATTTTATGTACACTCGAGCGCCCTCAAGCATGAAGAAAATCTGATGTCCTTTATTTACACTTACAGCATTTAGCAGATGCCCTTATCCAGAGGGACTTACAATTGGTACAGTCTTACAATCCAAGCAATTGTGGGTTACGGGTCTTGCTCAAGGACCCAACAGTGGCAGCTTGGCAGAGGTGGGATTTGAACCCTGGACCTTCTGATCCAGAGTCCAGTACCTTACCCGCTAGGCTACCACAGTCCCTTTATGACAAACACAATTATAAACTATGAAAAAAGTCCAAGTACATTACAATGTCAAAAGAGATTTTTCACTATCCACAAAAATCAGAAATATGCATAGAAAAGTCATTTGATTTATTCTGTTTGAATGCATTGTTAAAATTCCATAACCAGCACTCAGTCTGCTCACACTGATGCTGCATGTGTGTAGTAAAACCTTCTGCACGAGAGGCTGGGCTGTTACAGCTGTCCTTACAACAGCTAGTAGATTAACAACCTTAATAATAAAGGTACTAACCTTGTCGAACCATGGACGTGGATGCGAACTGATATAACTTGGCCCATACCTGTATATATTTGCGTCCTTTTTCCAGTCATTTTGTCCCTGTCAGCTTGGTTTTAATTATGTACACACATGCAGGTTGTCTAGATCACACATTCTACAGTGATTTTCATACTAAACTCCTCAGATTTCTATACAGAAACATTCTGGATACTCTAGCTTACATATTAAAAGTTAAGTGAAAGGAGACAGTGCAACTTGAGACAGTTTATGTAACAGCAATGGTAGGAACTGCTGAAACAAAAGAGCAACAGCACTGTGTGATTCATTATCAGTAATGTGAGTAGAACGGGGTGAAATTGAGTGAAGCTGCACATCACGTACTAATTGGCTGTCAAAATGGTAACGTCACCATTAATGATATACTAATTTGACTTGCTATTTCTCATATTATGTCCTGCTCAGCGCTGGTTAGTAAGTGATTCTGTGTGCAGGGGGGAAAAAGGTGTTGTTAATATTTATGAACCTTACCAGCATGACGTTCTGCATTTCGTCGTGTGTTGCAGCAAAATGACGGGCAGTTCACGGTGATCCAGCTGGTAGGCATGCTGCGGGGTATCGCGTCGGGAATGAAGTACCTGGCGGACATGAACTACGTGCATCGTGACCTGGCAGCCAGGAACATCCTAGTTAACAGTAACCTGGTGTGTAAGGTGTCAGACTTCGGGCTTTCGCGCTTCCTGGAGGATGATACGTCTGACCCCACCTACACAAGCGCCCTGGTGAGAGGCCTTCGACTCTAGCGCCAGAATCGAGTCCGATATACATGGAGCACGGTGTTTTGAGGTGATATTGAGGCATTCGGTTTTGGGTTTCAGGGTGGGAAGATCCCCATCCGATGGACCGCACCAGAGGCCATCCAGTACAGGAAGTTCACATCAGCCAGTGACGTGTGGAGCTACGGCATCGTCATGTGGGAGGTGATGTCCTACGGGGAGAGGCCATACTGGGACATGACCAATCAAGATGTACGTACTAAACTGCTTCTTTCCAACTTTCCATCTGTGTAATATAAGCCTCCAGTCCTTAGGGAACCTATTACATATACTACATTTATATCATTTTATTTCCATAGCATATTTAGGCAAACATTTAGGACTTAGGAAAAGGACCAGAAATGGATTCTGGAGAGCACAGGTTTGAACCATGCTGGTGTTATTGCCATCCATTAATGGCAGCCTCAGACAGCTTAATAAGCCCTACTTTGTAGGTGATGTACCCTTCAACCTGAGCAACACTAGCTAGTGTTGGCCATTATGAGCTGCTCTTAGCTCATTGGTTTGTGGTTCATTGTTTTTGTAAATGAATATTGATCAGGACAAGCCTCTCATTGGAGGAACTTTTTTTGTAGTTTTCAGATCAGTACCCCCTTTTGTCGAGGGTATGTACCACAGGATCTGGGAACAATGACAGTTCTTAGAACACCCTGTACAGAGACAGTTTAGCTCGTACTTCAAGGCAGGGGCTTTTCTCAGCGCATAGGAAGCCTGAGTGATGCAAGTTTGCAGTGATTGGTCCAGACGTAGTGATGCAAGTGTAAAGTGTATAGTGATTGGTCATGTAAACAACAGATCTTCTGCTTAATATGGAAGAGAACCACAGTCCTGCCTGTACTGAGCCTATATGCAACAAGGAAATACAACATATTTTAAATCACCTAAGCGAAATGCAAACAAAAAAAAGCAGCCCTGTAACAAACTTGGGGGAGCACCACAGGGGAAAGTTCCTCCGAATTAGTCCGTAGAACTGTTTGTAGCAAAAGCAGCTGTAAAATCACTTGAATTAAAGTCGATCTCCGATCCGACGGCCTCATTTGAATCACCAGCACAGGATGAGCACACTGACTGAAGCACTAAGGTTTTCATTCCTGAACCATCCACCCACAGAACCCGAAATTGTGTTCAAAGATTAGTAAAAAGCAATTTAACGAGTTATTAGTATTACCACTACTGGTTATTTATGTTCGCTTATAAACTTCAAGTTTAACTGACATTTACACTGTACATTAGAAAATGAACAGCTTCCCGTAAGGACACAATGTTAATTACACTGCATTAGAATGAGTACATCATTAAAGTAAATACACTTGTGGACGACTGGCTGTTCAGCACAAGTGCCCCGAGAAGCTCAGCATGAGGCCGTCACCATTCACAAGTTTCACTTGAGTTGTTCTGCCTAGTGCGGAGAACTGCAGATGCAGGCGCACACACACATTCCCTCAGCCAAGCCTTCACTCCCTCACACTCCCGTTCACCCGTTTACTAACACTGCACAGATGTTTCCATTTTGCTCATCACTCCCTCACCTATTTAGTCTGCACCTTCTCACTCACTCCCGTGCAAACTCACATAGTTTCACTGTTTCTGAACGGCTGTCTGTGCGTTTGATCTCCTCTTAATTACCTGCTTCTTCTCATTCTTCCTTCATCTCGGTCTGGCCCTTTGGATTTCGCTGCCTTGATTCAAGGCTCTCTGGTTATCAGGCTCTAGACACTTTCAGTACGCAGACTCTCAATTGCCCTAACCTGGGTTGACTGCCTGCCTGTTTGTAGAAAAAAAACAATCCTTTGAACTTGATAAGAATTATTAGTTTAGTACAGGTATGCACCATTTAGTGACCACAGTACGTTTTGTGAAACAGAATGTCGACAGAAATGGACGCTGATCAGACGTTACAATAGTCACAATGTCTTTTGGGCTACTATAATGTAAATATAAACGATATTTTCAAAAGAAAACTGCGTGCAAACGATACGTAAATGCGTCAGATTTACCGCTGAAAACACAAGTGGAACGCTACCATCTACACAGCAGTACTAATGCCACTGCATTTTTAATGTGTAGAAATTCACAGCGAACAGAGCGAACAGCGAACAGAGGTTGATCAGATGGACATCAAATGGTGCACACCTGTAGTATCAATCTATTTTACCATTATTACCACAAATATACACACATTTAGTATGAAATGTTTCATTTTGCAAACATCCGACGATGCACTCTGAGGATGTCACAGTGTCTCAGCACTAGCAGGCCTCACTCACTTGGTGCTTCACCGCTTTAGTCACTTGTATGAAAGACGATCAGTGGGGTGTCTCAGGAGGACTGAGTTTCCAGCTGAGCGATAGATGAGGGTTGCACTGCAGGGTGGAATCAGAAGGCAAAGTAAACAGCAGCACTGGTGCATCATCTGTCTGCCATGCACTACTTGAGGCTGAGAACCAGAACTTTACTTCTACTGGAACCTCACCCAGACCGCACTATACTGGAAGAACCTTCCTGCTCATCAGTGCATTCTGGCTTTGGATTTATGTGACTGTATGTTGACTGATATGGAGATATATTTCAGTCGTCGCATGGCGAGCTTCACTTTCATTAACTCATAAGATTACTACAGGAATTCCTCAGGGATCAGTTCTTGGTCCACTCCTGTTCTCCCTGTGTATTAAATCACAGGGCTCAGCAACTAGATCTCAAGGCTTCTCGTATCACCGCTACACAGATTACACTCAACTTTTCTCCTCATTACCCTCATCCACCTCCCAAGTTTAACAAACAGTATCTGGCTGTCTCTCTGACATATCTTTCTGGATGGCAAAACATCACTTGAAACTCAATCTGAGCTTATCTACCTCCCCTCAAAGAAATCCTGGATGCTGGACCTCTTGACAGCCTCACTGTCCATCCAGCCCACACAGCAAAGAATCTTGGTATGATTTCTGACAACAAAACTTTTTTCTCCATGTTACATAAATCAGCAGACCTTTCATTTCTTCTGCACAACACCAGAAGAATATGTTCTAACTACAGAAAGTACTCCGATTCTTATAAAGCTCTTGTCATTTCCAGCACCAATTACTAGGGTATAGGGGTGTGAAGAGCTCCCTTTCAGACAACATGACACACACACAGATACATAGTTTAGATACGATACAGTTAACCAGTTAATGATTCAATACTGAGCCAAAAGGCTGAAGATTCTACAGTGGGTGAAAAACAGTACTTTTGACCAAAAGATGTTAAATGTCAGGCTGGGCCAGAAAGTGGAGACAAACACAGATAGCAAACCACTGGAGCTTAGAGAACAAGTGCTTGAAATGAGCACAGACTCAGAGTGTGTAGCTTCACCCCCAACTGTTACAGACAAGAGGTTTAAATAGCAGAGGATGCGATTAAGGAAATATGGGACAGAAAGAGGAATCAAAACAGCAGAGGTATGGAGCTTTGTCAGGGGTGTGTGAGGTCTTAAGAATTATATTATAGGAAATACAATTCTGTCCTGTATAAATCTAATTCACGTCTGAATGGCAGAACACTAGCTGAACAACGTAGCACGGTATGCGAAATCCATCGTGAATAGACACTCAGGGAAGCCCATGCATCTCTGGGTGTCTATGGGGTGTTCTACCAATAGATAAGTGGCAGGGCTTGGCAAACTAAATATATATATAAATAAACTTTACAACTGCAGGCACTATGGACACATTTGAGCCCCCCACCCGTAGCTGGTCATCGTGCATGTTTTTTTTTTTTTTCCACCCTTAATGTTCACAGTCTTCATCACAGCATAGATGACATGGGTGAGTAGCATGGTTTCTGTAGTTGGAAGGATGACACTGAGCACTGTGAGCAAGAGCATGGGGCTGTGCTAACTGTTCCTGCCCTTGACTGCAGCTTCCATTTGCAGCATCCCCCTGGGTGGCTGTGGGGAAAGCAAATTACGGGCCCAGATAATGAAAATAGTTTCAAACTAAAAGAGTGAACGCTAATGTGCTTAGAGAGAGTGCAGATCTCAGTGGTTATCTTATTAGCAGTTCCACATAGTGTTTCTCTGCCCCATCGGGCCATGGGTTGGAGGCAACTGGAGGAGATTAATCAGGCACTGAATAGAGCTCTATAATGCTCTCTGTAATGAGCTGGAGAGCGTTGGGGTCTCGCTCGGTCCTGCAGCTTCCCTCTGCTGTAGGTTTGTGTGCAGCTTAGCGTGTCTTTGGTTCACCTCAACACTGGCATTATCAGCAACTTTCGGAGCCGAAGCTCGGAAAAATCTGTTACTTGCAGAAGCAGGCAGAAGCAGTTAATGCAGAGGATAAGACGGAGCTAAACGCAGAGTGACAGCGGGAATTTCTCTTTTACAGCTTGCAGCATATTTTCCGAGCCGAATTTTGCCAGCGTGTGTATTACCGAGCGGTGTTAATCATGTTTGGACTGGCAGTAATAGCATGCCCAGATATTAGTGAGAGCTGTGGAGAATGGAATGAGATTGCAGCCTGCTTACAGTGGCTTTAGCGGCAGGATGTCATTCTTAAACAACACCGACTATTATCATTTACTGCTCGTGTCTCAGATGGGATGAAGAATGTCTGTGGTTTCACGGTCATCATGCACTCCAACAGTTTAGGTTTCTTGACGAATTCGAACAACACATCCTGCTGAGCTCTCCTGATTAATAGTCCCGTATATACACACACGCGTGCGTGTGTGTGTGTGTGTGTGTGTGTGTGTGAGAGACAGAGAGTAATGATAAATGACTTCACCATGTCCCCTTCAGACAGATAATGATTACAGTGCATTTATGAAGAGAACAGATCAATCCTCAGTTTCCTGCAGTGTTGCGAGTCTGTCTGGCTACCAGCCTCCTGCCACTGAAGCAAGACTCGTACTTGCATACAATTACAACCAAACACAGAGTTGGTGTATTACTTGCACTGTTGTACAGTAAGTAGTGCTGACTTAGCAGTTACAGGGTGACGTGGTCTGTAATTAGTCAGCAGCACAGTTTGGTTTTGCCTCGTACTGTAGGGTTTGAAATGAAAATTGCTGTAGGGTTAATATGCTGATTTGATTTAAATATCAATCACACGGTCTTACAGTTTCCCTGCTTTAGGACTATGTACAATTAGAGAGTTGTGTTGCATGGCCAACTCTGTACCAGTAATATTAGTAACGCTCTATAGAGGTCAATGATGAGAGAAGATTCTACAGTGGAATCTCACTGAACGTAGATTGCTTTGTCTCTTAATGGCCATGTCTAATGGGAAAGGCCAAAATGACACAGACATACATTTGTGCATTGACTGTCATTGTAATTGTTCCATAAATACTTTCAGATGCAGGGAGCAGTTTGTATTATACCCAGCAGAAAAAGTATTGCATATTGTAAAATACACAATAACCATCTCTGTACAGTGACAACGAATCTTAGAGCTGTATGAATGAAAACAATACTGAAGATGTAAATGTCATATATACCATAAAGCTCCTGAGATCGACATGGGAAAATGTTCTAAAAGCAACTAGAGTTTGTCAGGGACAAGAAGCCTAATTTGCTTGTCACCATGTCCACCCAAAACGTGCAATTCAGTGCATTCAGACAGACCCCACATGATAAACAAGAATTTGGCAGGCTAGGAAGTGCATCAAAACAGGAATAAATTCAGTGGTTTTGGCAGGGAAGTTTCTGAAAGCAAAAAGGAAGGTAGGATGGATGGAAGAAAGGAGTTTAGGAAGGTAGGATGAAAGGATGGAGTTTAGGAACTAAATAAGTGAGAGGAGAAGGAAGGGTGTGAGAAGAAGGCAAAGCTTAGTAAGATAGTAAAGAAGGGAGTAGGGGAAATGAGGAAATTGTATGAGAAGGAAGCAAAGCTTATAAGATAGTATAATAACGCAGGGAGTATAAAGAAGGAACTAAGGAAGGAAGGGTCTAGAGTCTAGAAAGATGTAAAAAGACAGCTTGGAAGTTTAATTATAATCATTTTTGCCTCTCATTTCCAAAGAGCCATTTGCTACCGCTCAGGCTTTGTGAATGCATTTTCAACTGCTCCATTTCTACTGCTGTGTAGCAACACACAACCTCTACACTCTCTTGGCCAGACTTGACCATCTGACCTCCTACAGACACAAGAGAGGAATGGTAAAGTGCAGTTCCAGTTAAGACAGTGTACATCATGCTGTGCCTGAGATTGTTTAGGCGAGCATGGACAGAGAGTCTCAGTTTCTTAAAATAATTGCTGGAGTAAACAACAGATTGTGCTGCCCAGAATGAGTGGACAAGTGGACAAGACACTTGACCTGGGAATATAGACGTTTGGTTTTTGTTGTTTTGTGAGAAACTAGCAAAGGTGGTGATTTTCAGCAATGCAACATTTTATTTGGTACATATATATGGGGCAGGAGCACAGCAAGGTAAATAAACAAGGCATGTTTGAGCAGTGCCTTCAACTGGGATTAAAGGCGTCATTTTTGCCAAGCAAATGTTCAGTTTGTAGTTTTTCCCCACTCAGGTTGCTAGTTAAATTTTAAAGCCATTTTTGTGCAGAACGGAAATTGAGAAAATCTGAAGAAAGCAATGAATGCTGTTCTACAGTACAAATCTAAGCTACAGAATGCATGCACCCTGATCATTCCACTGTAAAGGTGATTTGTTACTTCACTGTGTTTTGTCCAATAAGCAGTTGTATATGAAATAAGGATTCAAATACAGTCCAATGGTGTTTGGATCTTAAAAGTGTGGGAACCACTTGGTTATGGTGTCCAAAAACTTTTAAAGGGTAGCAGTTAGAAAGGTCTCAACCATCATTATTTCAAATGCTATTCAATGTTTTGAAGTAATAAAGTATCTACTGCCACACAGAGTCCATCCAGTGTACAAGGCTTTCTCATTTTATTAACAAAATGCTGGTTTACTATAAAGAACACATCTGTGTGTCCCGCTGCAGGTGATCAATGCCATTGAGCAGGACTACAGGCTACCTCCACCTATGGACTGTCCCAGCGCCTTGCACCAGCTCATGCTCGATTGCTGGCAGAAAGACCGCAACAGTCGGCCCAAATTCAGCCAGATTGTAAACAACTTGGACAAGATGATCCGCAATCCAAACACTCTGAAGGCAATGACACCTCTTTCCTCAGGGTATGACCAGCAGTTTTCCTAATACAAGCTTTCCATCTAGTTTTGCGTGCCATACGAGTACGTCATCACATCTGTGTAGCGTTAAGTACACGCACCGCGTTAGAACGGCGTTCAAATGCGTCAATTCTGAGTAGATATGGCACGCTTGGGACCGGTATGGCACCAGTAGAGAAAACCATAGATTATGAATCCATACATCATACGCGCCATGTTGTAGTTTTACTGTCAGAAAGAACACTCTCATTCTTTCCCTAAACCCATTTCAGCCACCAGACTGTGGATCTGTGTATACTATTAACACATGTGCCCACTAAGGACGGGCAGTACGGCTTCTCTGTGAACCATATTACGAGTCATTTCTCAAAACTAGACCTGTGCCGACCGCATTTCAACCTACACCCCTCAGGGCACATTTGCAACCTAAATGGAATTTGACCTCAGTATGAATTTCTACTCCATTGTCAGGTCTTTTGGTGCCAAGCTGCTAATAAATAAATCTGCTCAATCTATTCCAAGGCTTGAGGCAGGATTTGGTTGTAAAAGTGTGAGAGACAGAACCACTTTCCCAATCTGTTTCATGTACGTTCAGATTTAAAGCAGTCATGTTTCACGTGTTGTGTTTGGGGTTCGGTTTTAAGTAATTCGTTAATCCTACTGACGTCAGTAGGTCATACAGTCAGCCCTCCGTATCCACGGGTCCTGCGTCTGAAGACTTAACCGACCACAAACCAAAAATATTTGGAAAAAGGAAATTGTTTGTATTTTGCCGTGCACCAAGCACTACACTGAATCCACAGCAGTGAGGTGATATGGAGGCATACCCTAATGTAGCTGCCACAATTCCTCCAGCACATGCAGTTTCAGTCCAGACTTGGAATCGTGTCATTACTCCATAAACAATACACCTTAACAACTATTAATTAATGTACGTGGAATTTTCAGTACATGGAAGGAAGCATGTAGGTTGCATGTAAATACTACAGCATTTTACATAAGGAACTTAAACATCTGTCCATCTTGCTATCCTGAAACCAAACCCCATGGACATTTAGAGCCTCCTGTTCATAGTCACGTACACCTGGGTTATTGGTTACACTTACCTTGGGTACGCACTCTCCGATGTTATGTACACTCGACACGTACAGTTATTGACAGCAGCTCAGGTTGCTTTCTACACTTTGTCAGTTCCTTCTAATTCACGCATCAGTGGAAGTATTAAATATACAAGTGCTCCCTGAGTTACAATGGGAAAGTCATTGTCTCGTGTAATTTATTGAATCGTGTATTGAAAGGGGAAAACAAAAACAAAATGGTTAGTCCAGCTCAGTCAGCTGGCTGATGCTCAGATGCTCAGCATCTGCGGGAGAGTATCGTACTGCGTATCGCTTGTCCAGGGGAAAAGATTAATTCAGAATGTGGTTTCTGCTGAAAGTGTATTTATGTATTATCTGATTCCCATTGTAAAGCCGAAAAATCAAAACCGAACTGTAAAACCAGGAGCGTCTGTAAATATCTGGACAGAGGTGTTCCTGTAGTGGTAACTATCGGTGGGTGGGATGGGGATGGACATTAGAAGACTGGCTAGAATCAGTAACTGCATGATGACATGGCCAGTGACTTATATATTCTCTATACACAGTCAACTCTGTGTTTAAGTAAACACATGAGTGTACAAGAATATTACTAAAAACACCATGTTCCAAAAAAGTAGGCTAGCAGTAAGCACTTTCAGAATGCCCCGTTAGTGTACGTGTAAAGCTGACCACTGTGTGTCCTGTGCAGTGTACACTTGCCCTTGCTGGACCGCAGCCTGCCCGACTTCTCCAGCTTCAGCACCGTGGATGACTGGCTAGACGCGATCAAGATGGGCCAGTACAAAGACAACTTTGCCAATGCCGACTTCACCAGCTTCGATGTAGTCTCACAAATGACAATGGAGTAAGTGCTGCTCATAGAGGTACAGGGAGAAAGTTTCAGACAAATAAGCTTGGTTAAGATCTTATGTTTATATTTTTTGACCTATAAATGTTAGTTCTTCTCTTTAGAAAATCAACAACTCATAAATTGAGCAGAAGTGAATAAACATTTGCATAAGACTGCACTAAAGTTGCAACCATCATACCCTTAGTGTGTACACTCATGGGCAAAATAATGAGGAGAACCTAAAGTTGCTAAATTAAGCTTTTATTGGTTCTACGAAGAAATCATTGGTCAGAAAATTAGTCAGAGCTACGAAAATGCACTTCTGAGACCTGAGATTTGTTCATCACTGGTTGTTGCTGCCCAAAAGATCAAATTTGGAAAAGGTTTAAATGTTTGATATAAAACTAAATCAAATCAAACTCAAGTAGAACCAGGAGTGACAGATATGTACAGGTAGACTCAAGTTAAACCAGTGAGAAAAGTCCAACAACAGCAAAATAATGCAGGCGTTACCATCAGAAACCACATGGCTAGTCTGTTAGGCCAGCTGCAGCTACTCTGAAATAAGACCCTAAAGGTACAGCACAATCCTTATTTCACTATCAGCTATTAAGACAATAGGTCAGCTCTTCACAGGTGATGTTGCATTAAAAGAAAAGATCTGGAAAGCAAGCAGAGACGGCCACCTGCTGAATTTACAGTTCTCAAAGACAGGCCAAAAACTGTCCACAGAAATCAAGCCCTCAGAAAACAAGATGATCGAGAACAATAATAACGAAGGTTTTCTAAAGCAGGTTGTGTCTAAAAGATGTTAAAACAGACATTTCTAACGAAAACATCAAGGACAGAAGGAAGTTGGTACTGTGGGACTGTGGTAGCCTAGTGAGTAAGGTACCAAACTATGGACCAGAAGATCCAGGGTTCAAACCCCACCTCTGCCAAGCTGCCACTGTTGGGTCCTTGAGCAAGGCCCTTAACCCACAATTGCTTGGATTGTAGGTCACTCTAGATAAGGGCGTCTGCTAAATGCTGTAAATGTAAGTTCCTGTCTGAATCTGAAAGGATTGATTCAGAGTGGTTTTAGCAGAGTTGTGTGAACTGATGAATCATGATTGAAGTTGCACAGTGATGGTACAGAGAGGTTCCTTGTATCTGGTGAGAATCACAACAGCGAACACAGCACAGTAGTGGCGTGATGGTGTGGGGAGCCTGTTCAGCTTCTAGAACTGGTGAGCTGCTTCACTTTGAAAAACCAGTTAATGCTTTGGAATACAGGAAAATATTGCAGGTCACACTGTGAAGACGACCAAGACATGGCTTGAGAACAAGGCTCATGTTTAGAGTCCAGATGTGAACCCGATAGAGAATTGTCTCACAAACACAAAAGTGGGAACCATTTTAAAAGCTCACCAGCTGTTTGAAGCCATTAACGCCGAGTGCAACAATACTGACTCTTCGTTCTGTAAAAAGTGTCTGCAAGTTTAGCCAAGAGACTTCAACATCTAAGGAAATCAAAAGGGCTACCCCACACGCCCATAGTCTTGCTCATTTCCTGACCAGTTATTTGCTGTTGAAACCATTAAATGCTTAATATTTTCGGGAGAGCGGTGTCCTTTCCGCTATGTGTAATATTACAGGTTGCATGCATGGGGGGGGATTTGATCGCACTAATGATAGTTGTCTAGAGATAAGTAGATTGCATCGAAATAAAGCCTCTCTTTTTAAAAATCGAGTAAACATTTGCCTCCATAGTTTTGTTCCCCGGTGTTTCTAACCTGCCTGTACAAATGCAATACGAGCCTCAGCAATGCAGTGCAAGAGTCCGGGTTATTAATCACCGTTTTTGATGTCCCAACAAAAACAAAAGCATGTCATTGTTTAAGGCTAGTAAAACATGCCTAAATAGTGAAACAGGCCGAGGCTGATGGGGATAATACTTGGAAGGAATCCATCTCCGTTTCCATTGACATACTGTGCTTATTTTGGCGCCGAGGCGCTAGCTTAGGTGGAAGTGTTTTGCTAATGTTTTCATGCGTGTCCTCCACAGAGACATCCTCAGGGTGGGTGTGACTCTAGCAGGTCATCAGAAGAAGATTCTCAACAGCGTGCAGATGATGAGAGCGCAGATGAATCAGATTCAGTCGGTGGAGGTTTGACCTCCAGGTCTGATCCCGCGAAGAAAAGGTGCAGGGACGAGTGGACAGACGGAGGTGGACGTGCCGAGCCTGATTTTTTTCCCTCGGGACGACCAAAATTTTCGAAGGAAAACTCCTCCGGCCCTGTCTTCCAAGCCCTGACCTCCACAGACCCCGAGCACCCACACCAAGCCCCCCCACCCCCCGACCCCCACCCCCCAACGGCCAAACTGCGAAAGTGTCATTGACGACGCGTCTGGACTTTCCCGTCAATCAGGCTGCTGTCGAAATTGCCAAATCTGCAACGAGCAATTCATCAACCAAGAGCACGCTCTTCTCGTCCCTTACTTCCTTATGATTTTTCATTTGACCTATTCTTTCCTTTTTAACCTTTTTAAAAAAATGTAAAGAAAAAAAACTACGCGAACACAAGGAATCTATATGACCTGTAAAATTGTAATCTAGGTTTCATCGAATAGCTTCCCTTTAAAAGGGCGAGAACATAAAACAGCAGACAATGTGCTTGAGATTTTCTTATTCTATTTTATTGTGGAAATCACGACATAGGAAGACTGAACGCCTGCTCGGAGGCTGCAAGCAAAATAAGCCATGGACCAATAACTCCTGTGCCATTGCTGACCGAGATGAACCTACACATGGAACGCTCTTTTTGGCTGCAGTAAATGAGAGACTGCTTTCTTAGCTGTTTGAAACATTAACTGGTGAAACGCAAGCAAAACTTAAATTTGAGATTTCCTCCAGTCTCCCACTTTACATCACTGTGGAAAAGGACGTTTTATTACCACCAATTTTCGTCAAATAGGACGCCGAACTGTCCTACCTCACACCTGCTGTACATATCAGATACACATGACTGACATCCCATTGTCATGTGAAAAACAAATGGTACCGAGGCCAGGTGTGGGAACGCATTGGGTGGGCTTGATATTTGGTCAGCGCGGCCGATCAATACCTGTTTCACCATAACGTTGTAGAGTTCCATTACAGTTAATGCCATGTACGGTTCTACAGGAAAATGTTGCGCTTATCTTTTTTTTTTTTTTCATTATTATTTCCTATTTTGCAATGAAGGACCCAGAGTGCACATATGTTTTGCTCTCCGTTTTTGGAGCTCTGACATACTCGAGTGCGAGCCTGTTGACTGGATAAGCTCTCGGTCCGAGAGCACGTCATATTTGAAAAGAAAGACTTCACTGAAAGCCTGGATTTACTGGGCAGCTTGCGCTCTTCTCTTTTGCCTTCTTCCAAGATTTTAAGATTTGGACTTTGAGAGCTCGGCATTAGGATGGGATCCTCCTGTTTTATTTCTATTGCAGTGAAAATGGTACTGAAAAACTCTCCCCACCCCATGACTGGTTTTCCAAATCTGCAAATGGTACTGTTAACAGACGATAATACGTGCGAGTTAGCGAGAGAACATAACTGCCAGGTTTCAAATGTGGTAAACAGTACCAGCCACCAGACATGGTCTGCAAAATTCCTGCCTTTGAGACGTACGAACAGCAAACGCAATGAAAAGAACGTGTAAATATCCATGTATGATGGTTTGGATTTGAGTGTACAGAATTTTATGTGAAAAGGGAGTCGACAGCCTTTTTCTACTGCCAAAATGGGTTGCGTGCTACCCTCTGAGCTGGGAGTGTGGAGCCGGGAGTGCCGTCTATCCTCGGACATGTGAGAATGGTCATACTGAGAAGTGTAGCAGACAGTGAACAGACACGGAAACCACAGACACCTCCAGCTGCGCTGCACGCCATGCGCATGCGTCGTGGTACGGAGGTCACCGGTGCTCCATTACGCTTCGCCTCGCTCGGCTCACGAGAAACTTCCTCCGCTTCATAACCTCAGGGTTGCCGTACATCTTTAATACATTAAAGAAACCCTCAGTACAGCTCGGTTTGTCACTTTGACCGCACAGCTCAGTTCAGATCACATAAGCTCACTTGGCTGCTCCGTTGCATCGAAGAGAGGGATGTGGAACCGCTTTGTATGGTGCGATGCTCATCTGGCGCCAGTTCTCTGACCACAGATGAATCAGAACTGTATCTGCTGCGCATCTTTATTTGTTCTCCGGGCAGATTTTTCCATTGCGAATATTTGCTTATCTCAGGCGTCCTCGTACTCGGTTTGAGAGACTCCAGACATGGGCTGAAGATTTGTTGAAGTTTTCACTAGAATTCCAGTCCCACTTTTGTGCAGTACGATTTGTTCCTTTTATCCATCCAGATCGTTGCTGCTTTAAAAAGACACGATTATTGATCATATACCCGCATGGAAACAGTATTATCAGAGCGTAAGGGTCAATGCACCACTGCTTTATAGGCCAAATGGTGAAACCAGTGGATGCCACCATGCAGCCACTCATCCCCTATTCAATATACAGGCTTTCAATATTTAATGCTTCATCAGTCTTCCCAGGAGTCACCACTTATAGCTTCCTTTATGTCTCTATATTCCTCTGTCCAAGGTTTGCATGCCACTGTTTCAAAGGCAAGAAGCTGCTGCTCATTGAAAGTGCAGAGAGTTCACGGGCTAGATCTTTAAACATGAGCTCAGCACACTGACAGCTATCAATAAAACTCTGGTTTCAGTGGCTGCTCACAGCTCTGTACGTGCAAGATAAAGCAAGCTGCTTGCCTGCCATTCATTGGGATTGGACGGGATTTATTTCTTTATTTAACATCGCATCAGCATCAGTGGCCCTCATGGCAGAAGGTTATTCCGATACTAGTCAGACGTATTCATACAGGGCAGTTTAGAGCAAATGCATGTATTTGGACTGCGGGAGGAAACCGAAGTACCCGGAGTAAACCCACACAGACACAGGGAGAACATGCAAACTGCACACACTCATAGTCCAAGGTCAGGATCGAACAGGGGATCTCTGATCTCTCCATCTTGCCTATGAAGCGCATGTGTGTATATCGAGGTGTGATAAGTACACCTTTAATGCCACAGCAGTGTTTCAAAAGAATTAAGACGCCCCTTATTGAATAGACTTGTGTTACTATGTGAAGTTGCTGAATTAAGGTGCCTCAACCAAACGTTCGTTTATCACGTTTGTGCTGGTCAGGATCACAGATGGGGTTTGGGGCTTATCCCAGTACACTCTGGAGGGAACGCCAGTCCATCACAGAGCACCGAATTAGTCGTTGGTGCAGCAGTAGGGGAAGCAGACTCAAACCCGGGCGATGAGCTAGCAAATGGAGGCTTGTTGATAAATTCTATTCAGGTACGCGCCGCTTAACATCCATCCGATCAACCTCTGTTCACCAACAGCCAAAGCCTTAAGAATAAATGATTATCAATTTTTTAAAATTGTCTTATATACACCAAATTCACATCTAAATGACAGAAAACTGGTACAAGCAAACCCTTGCGACACCTGCTGACAGAAACAGGAATCGCAGTGTTGAAGGCATAAAAATCATTGTATTGTTCTACATTCTTTTTCATTTTCGTCAAGTGTTTCAAGTTTAATAAAACATAGAACAATGAGAATTACTGTATTGTACAGTACCGCAGTGGTTCCCAACCCATTATCCTTGGAGCCCCTCCATGAATACTTAATAGAATAGAATGCCTTTATTGTCACTATACTTATGTACAATGAGATTAAAGCCACTTCTTACAGTGCAACACATACGAAAAATACGACACAGAAAGAAATGTGCAAAACGGTGCTTAGTCAGAGGTAGTAAGAAAGCTGTTCTAACTTTTCTACCAAAAGAATAAAGTGATTCATTGCAAATCGTTATTGCCAGAAATGTTTGTTTAGTGCCACTCCAGCATCAAAGGCCCTTCGATGACAGAGAAAGGTTATATTGAAACTATAATAATTTATCTCTCTCTGTCTCTGTCTCTCTGTGTCGGTCTCTCTCTCTCTCTGTCTCTCTCTGTGTCTCGGTCTCTCTCGGTCTCTCTCTGTCTCGGTCTCTCTCGGTCTCTCTGTCTGTCTCTGTGTCTGTCGGTCTCTGTCTCGGTCTCTCTGTCTCGGTCTCTCTGTCTCTCGGTCTCTGTCGGTCTGTCTCGGTCTCGGTCTCTCTCTCGGTCTCGGTCTCTCTCTGTGTCTCGGTCTGTCTCGGTCTGTCTCTGTGTCTCTCTCTGTGTCTCTGTCTCTCTTGGTCTCTCTGTGTCTCTGTCTCTCTCTGTCTCTCGGTCTCTCTCGGTGTCTCTGTCTGTCTCTGTGTCTGTCGGTCTCTGTCTCTCTCTCTCTGTCTCGGTCTCTCTGTCTCGGTCTCGGTCTCTCTCTCTCGGTCTCTTTCTCGGTCTCTCTCTCGGTGTCTCTCTCGGTGTCTCTCTCGGTCTCGGTGTCTCTCTCGGTCTCGGTGTGTCTCTCTCGGTCTCTCTATCTATGAGGCAATGTAGCATAATCAGTTACCCTAAAGAGTGTCTTTGGGCTGTGAGCACCCAGAGTAAACCCACCAGGAGGACATGCAGACTACACACAGAAAGAACCCAGACTGCTCCACCTGGGATCGACCCCAGGACCTTCTCGCTGTGAGGCTACCCACTGAGCCACCCCATTGGCAGAAATGAACAAATTATAGCTTACTCTGAGTAAAACATACCTCAAGTAATTTCATATACAGATTTATTTTCCAGTGAGTGTTTACATTTAAATTTAATTTAACATGTGCAAACTGTATTTTGACAAACTCTGAGGACACCTCAGGCAGACAACACCTCCCGCACACCCCTGTAATGTTTGGTGGGACCCCGGGTTGGGAACCATTGGAGTACTGTACTGTACTAAATGTCTTCAGTGTGTTTTAATCAGTACTGCTGTTTACAATAAAACTTATTTGCAAAGTATCCAAACTACTGAGACTAGGGTAATGTCCGGTCAGCGGCCTGTTTGACAGAACGTAATGCGGACGCTAAACAGCGCAGCAAAGCCTGCTTATACTGTTACAGTACGGGGACAGGTAATGGGTTGTGGCTCAAACCCAGCCTAAACACATACAGGTCCTCAGGCACAGTCTGACAGCCCTGTTATCCATCACTGAATCTCGATCAGTGATGCCAGAGTATAGTCCTTGCTCCATTAGACTGACGTTCTTTTGAGCCCATCCTCTCTGAAAATCTAATTCATCATCGCTTCAAAACCTGGAGACATGTTCATCAGTTCCTATTCCCTGAAAGCACAAAGTTCTTTGAGTAAGCTAGGTACATTTCATCTTGATGGTGCGGCCTAATTGTTCCTGTTGTTTTACTACACCACTAGACCCGAGATTTAGATTTGTATTAGACACTAACTGCTTCATACGTTTGCTTTTCGCCCTGCATCAACCTCCTGGTCAGGCTTGTGGGGCCCTGCCTCAGACACGACCCGTTTCGTGGGACTCCAATACGGTCGCTTCATTTACCACAAAGCAATGGAAACTCCAGACTAGGAATAAATAAGAAATGACTGTACAAGTGTGACAGAACGTTACACAGAGCGCTTTCTGTTATACGGTTCCCGGTCTCGCTGCAGAACCAAAACTTGCACCCTAACACACAGGTGTATAAAAAGGCCAGATAAGGTGAAACCTCAACAGGGCAGATGTCATGTGCAAAACGCAAGTCAACACCCATCACGTCACGGGCCAGTTATTAAAATACCCATCATCATGGTGTGGGTAGTGACAGTTCTGGTGCATGTGCACTGCACTGTACCCGCCAGCATTCTCATTCACTAGTGCCAAGTGCAATCATGACTGGCACGACACCTTGCTGAGTTTATAACCTCTTTGCTAAAAGCTGAGAGCAGAAGCAAGCTGTGAACGGCATATGCTCTGGCTCTCCGCTGAAGCGTCCGCCAGCCGCGCGCCAGTCGTAAAACACAACCGAGAGCACATTTGGTCTGTTCAAGCGATCGGCGAACGTAAACACAAGATGGCCCTGGCTCCTTGTGTCAGTCTGTGGTGCGACCCATGTCCTCCAAACGTAGTCCCAAGTGCTGTCTGTGAGAAAATGGCTCCTGAATGTGTGGTCATTACCTGTAGCATAAGAGCACCCTCTGGTGTTTCAGAGACAATACTGCAGCATGACTGTGATCGAGCTTCCTTGTGTTGCTTCCTCCGTCCTGATTGTTTATGCAGGGCATTGGGGGAGGGGACGTTTCCCGCTGGCACACTCGCAAAGAGCACTGTCCGCCCAAACCACTGTGACACATGGGAGGTCCTGATTTGATGTATAAAATGTACATTTGACTGTAACCCCTGTGAATGATGTAACAATTTCCTTATTTGTAATATTGTTATTGGTTTATTTTCTAAAAATTGAAGAAAAAAAAATCCCCAACTTGACTCTCCTCATTAAAATGAAATGAGATCTGTTCAAATCCGTCTCACGTTGCTTGCTTTGGACGAACTTGGGCATTGTGTCGACATTTCCAAACTTCCCTAAACAGGCACTGGAAGTGTAAAGCGAAGGGTCCATTCAGTCCCGGTGCCATTGTCTGCTCCAGTTCATGCCTAACAGGAATGCCATGACTGCTTTTGTGCCAGCGCTCTTTGGCTTTGAACTCCGCCAGCCCACCCGTCTCTCTTCCTGGTCTCCAACGTCTCATCGCATCTCTCCGCGCTTAGGAGCCCTCGTTAGCGGCTAGACGTGTGAAAGCCTGGTGACCTCCGAGTGACCTCCCAGAGAGTGGCATGTCATAAAAAGGCGATAGCAAAGGGAGTTCAGGAGTTCAGCATCAAAACCCGACTGACAGTCCTACAGTTCTTCTCGTCTAATCCGCTCCACCCGTGCTGCCCTTTTTACGCCCTGTTAACCACCACGAGGAGGGGCAGTACATCCGCCAGGAGAATGGGGATCTGGCTCAGGCTTCAATTAGTTTTTGCTGATTGTCCACCTGGGACGGATCTGAAATAGACTGATTACTGGAAAAGAGCTGAATTCCTGAAAAGATCTAGGTTAACGCTGAGTGATTTACAGTAGAGAAATAACCCTCGCAGTCTTCTCCATCCCAAACATTCAGCACAGGAGTCCTATATTCCATACGCCATTGCAAGTCAGGATCATTTGTAAGACCTTCTGTCGATTACGTACGGAAACTGCGGAGCCAGCTTAGCAGCGATCGTAAGTTTCCCCGGGTGCTTTGAATAGCTACTAATGGTGCTCCCTGCTAGGCAATCATCACCGATCGATGTTCAGACGACGCCATCGTTCCATATGTGCATCCTGAAGATACTTAATAGCAACGACGCCAGATCGAGGAGCAATCAGGAGTCCTTTAGAGTCTGATGGATCTGCTATGTTTCTCCAATTCAAACAGAAGGTGCCTAAACCAGGCCAACTTTAACTGTGGATCACTGAAAAATGCTTAGCCCATGAGGAGTGGTTTATTTTGGCTTGATTCGGCAGCATGTGATGCTTTAAGCCTGTCGTCCCCTGCCATTAAGAAACACTTTCATATGCTCGGATCTGTGTGCAAGCAAATGGTCAGTTCTGTATTCAGAGCCCATTTTGGTCATTAATCATTGCTGAAGGGGACCATTTTCTGTTGGAGAACATCGCAGAAAAAACTCGTGCTTTAGATAGAGTAGATGCAGTGCCCTGTATAAGCACTTACCTCCCCTTGAACTTTGGAATTAAAATCTGTATACTTAACTGGGTTATTTTCCATTGACTGATATTTCGGTGGACTGTGGTGGCCTATTGATTAAGACACTGGACTTGGACCAAAAAGTTCAGGATTCAAATCCGACCTCTGCCAAGCTGCCTTGAGCAACACCCTTAACCTACAACTGCTTGGACCCAAGTCTCTCTGGATGAGGACATCTGCAGAATAACTCATTGTATTTGTGAACAACTGAATGTGCTTTTTAACTGAGGCACAAAGGTTAATCAAACAATGCAGAATCGGTTCATTGTGTAAGTACAGGGAGGCACCATTATAGACATGTCCACACCGTAATGGACATGGACCAGACGTTACCATAGTCAGTCTAGACTGTATTACGAACAACACGGAAGATCAGCCAGATGAACCACAGACTCAACGAGTGAGTGTGAACCAGGTTATATAGTTCTAGGTTAGAGAGAATATACAGGTAGTGGGGACAAACAAAGGAGTACTACTTACAACAGGACAGGCACACAGACTTACGAACACCATTTACAGCTTGGTATAAATAAGAGCAAGGTAGTCCACGTCTTACGATGGCCTGACGATATTTCAGCTGTACGATGGGACAAATACACATTCAGCAGTACAAAACTCCTCAGTTTACGATAAATTCAACATACAATAGATTGTAAATCGGGGAGCACATGTAGTGGAGAGTCATTCACACAAACAGGAGCAACTTCCACAAAAAAAGTCTCTAAACACACCAACCCGAGTTAGAACAGTCTAGCCCAAATGTGAGCCAATGAGCAAGCAAATGTTAGAGTCTCATACACACACAATGATGGACTTTACCACTGTTTACAGCTGCAGAGATTATTATTTCCCATTATAATAATTTTGTTACAGTTAAGACCTTGGAAAGAACGTTTATCGGAAAGTCATTAAACAGTGCATACCTGTAGTTCATTTCAATTCCAGGTTATAACCACACAAAAGTGTAGAAAGTGCAAGGCTCTGTAACTTACATGAGAACATGACAAGTCTGACAAACAGCATTAAATATCTGTAGGGTTTTTACATACTACACTATGACAAGGTAATGACATGATGAGTAATGGAAAGAGTTTAAGATTTACATTTATATACACCGAAGACTGATACCTCCGCCTTGGGCAGAGTGACCCCTGCCTCGACAGGTAGCTCCAGCAGCAGACTGAGTGGAAGCAGGCTTCATTTGAGCCCCTCTAAGCAGCTAAAGTAAGAAACATTATGGCACGGTCTGAGGCCATTAGCTTCGTTAGCGTACTCTTGTTTCAGTGCAGTTGTTCACTCGCGTCTCAGACATGTGGAAATGTTTGGCCCTGACACAATTTCATACAATGCAGTAACTATTACTCCGGCTTTGTTTTCAAGATGTGCGTGCACGGAGCGCAACAGTAAATGACCAAGTTTTTCCTTTACCTTACGTCGGATATTGGCCAGGATTTTCCATACGCCCAATATCTGCAGTTTTCTTCCTTTGAACATGGTCGTCTTGATGAAAGCCTCACAATAACCTGCCGTAACACATGGTCTCACAAGCTATTAGCGAGGACCTGATGATTCGGTTCTTAGTTCTGGCTAACAGAACGGCAAACATCTGTGAGAATGAGCCGAGTTATGAATGATGTTAAGAGGCACAGGAAGGAATGCACCGAATCAAATGTAGGATGGGATTTACATTTCATTAACGACATATTTCATAAGAGTACGGACGTGCTTAATGATGTTCATATTGGATACGAAGGAAGGAGGATAGAAAAACATCAAGAACAAACATCAGGAGTGAATTACAGGGTGCACTTTACACAGCACAACAAAGCATCTGAATACACGGTATAACCAAACAAGATCCAAAACTCAGTAATCGGTGCTACCAACTATGAGCGGCCATGTTCCACCACACGTCTACTAAATAGTGTAACATTAATACTACATCAAAAAAATATTAACCCTCCTTCTACATTAAGCAGACAGCCTTATCCAGAGCAACTTACTACGGATAATCTTATAATCCAAGCTGTTGTGGTTTAAGCGCTTTGCTCAAGGACCCAACAATGGCAGCGATGGGATTTGAACCCTTGACCAGCCAGTACAATGTCCAGTACCTTTACCACTGGGCCCTCCCAGGCACAGATTCATCATGCTATTTTCATTTCTTCATGTGTTCCACTTAATAAAGCTATCACAAAGAAAGCTCATGACAGACCGTTCTCTGATTAAGACAAAACAAAGCTGGAGTTAGCACAGATGCCTCCGTTCACTCCTCCACACCACCTCCGACTCCAGTCCCCGCCAACAGCACTTATTCCCCCCAAACTTAAAAAATGCTGCTCCATCACAGCCAGTTCTGAAATCTTTCCCATAACACACGTTTGGACCCAAAGCACAGGCTTTTAATCTGGAATGGTACCATTCCAGGCCGTGGCTCCAGTACTCTCTAAAGATTGATGCATGCTTTTGCATTCCTTGACACATAGTCGGGGCAGAAATGACAGATTTAGCATTTTGGAAAGCAGCGTTTGACAATGATAAAGGCTTTCAGAAGAATTCGTCCAGTCAGGGCCATTTATGAGCTGTGTCTATGTAGGGTAGAAATGAGGCAGGGAATCAAACGGTGACGCCATCATTAATCTGTTAGGACCAGAGGAAAAACCCAGCGCCACGTTAAAAGTATATATCTGTCTAACTATCTCTCTGTAAATGAGATCCCTCTTGGATGAACCAACTCGTCCAAATGAAACATCAGCTGGTCTTTCGCCACAAGCTTTTTGAATACACTTTGTCCAGGAAAGACAGTAAGACATTACATCATACACACCAAAATGTGCTAAATGAGATAACTGATAGCCAGATCGGTGCTGACTGAGAAAACTGAAGCACAATGTGATCATTAATGCAGACTGTTTACATTAGCAGTTTGAGTTCGTCAGCAAGTCCTCATTTAGGAAGTTCTCTCGTATGTAAACAGAACGTACATAGTAGCTGAGCTGACTGGCTAATCGTTTGCACTTGGGTTTTGGGTTTTTTTCCTCCTTACCTCATTATTTTATGCTCCTCATTCTTCTTAATCTTACTTTGAGTCATTTCCCTCTCTTCTTAAACACTTTCTTTTCACCATTATATCCCCCATTTACAATACCGGTAACTGAATATTTAGTTAAATATTTTACTTTATTTTTAAAATTGTATCTACACCCTTCATTAGACCTTGTCTACTGTATCTAAATGCCTTTCTGCTTCATATCATGTTGAAAGATCTGGTAAAATCTTGTAACCATTCAAAGCATCGCAGGTACAGCTGTTCTCACAGCTGTTTCTTTTATCACCAAACACCTAAACAAAACACAACCATTACCATTATTAACCACTGAACAGAATTAAAGTGGGGGCTGTAGGGAGAGGTAAGAGCCAGTACGATGGACATTCGTTACACCGGGTTATGGTTTGGACGGTGGGTTAGGAGACTAAAATATAGAATAAGGTAAAATACCAAGACGTCCACTCAAGCAGTTTTCTGCCACTCAACTGATTCAACTACCCCGTTAGCTAGAAGTGGTGTAACGATACATGACAAAAATGCCACACTATGCACTGTGGAGTGGGACAATGCTTTCTGCAATTGGCATTTTTTTTGAACCAGGTAGTGCATACGCATTTCAGGAATGATGCGTTTCATTTTCTTTATTCCGTTCTGCAATGGAAACTGGCTTTTTTGTTTACTTTGATTTTCTATTTAAGATCGCACCATTATTACAGTTTGCCGAAGCTGTTACAATAGCACATTTTGTTGCAGGAGCCTTATTTGTATTTACATTTGTATATAAGAAAATTACACATTGAATATAAAAATGGTTTCATGCTGATGAAGCTACAATAGAACACTTTACAGTTTTAAACCTCCGTTTCTAGTCATTTCTATTCATTTCAGGGGACTACATTTGTGTTTGTTTAAAAGCTTATACAAGAAAATGTGCATTGTTTTGCATTGTTTACACTCCAGAAATAAAAAAGTCTATTATGTTGAAATGTTTATCGAATGTTTTGTCATGACAAAATCAAATCATGAACTCAGCATCGTGAGCAGAGGGGATCAATACACCCTTATCAGCTTTCACCCATATTCACCGCAACGAAAGCAGTTTGTGTTTGGTTTTTACTGCTAGGCAAAGTACCGTATTTTTCGGACCATAAAGCGCACGGATTATAAGACGCAATATCAACGATCGACTGCTAACGGATCTATTTTCATACATAAAGCGCACCGGGTTATAAGGCACATTAAATGAAACAAAACTCTTAAGTTCCGTCGGAAACTCAGTTTGTTTTCTTTACCTGGCGCAGGGTGTCTTCTTGCTTCCTGAACTTCCGTATCACTGATTTGTTAATGTTGAATTCTCTCACAGCTGCTCTATGTCCATGTTGTACTGCGTGACTGATAGCACTGAGTTTGAAATCCTTCGAAAATGAATGAATTAATGCAGGTACCCTAATGCTGAAGCACATACCGTATACACTACGGTTGCCGTAAGCTTCATAACTTACCAAGGCCGTGCTAAAACATTTTGACAGATTATGACGCCGTATAACCTCTGACAATCGGTTCTAGGTCAGAAAGCACAACCAGAATTAATTCATACATTAGGCGCACCGCATTTTAAGGCGCACTGTCGATTTTTGAGAAAGTTAAAGGATTTTAAGTGCGCCTTATGGTCCGAAAAATACGGTAATATTGGTATGATTCCTTGAGTATATCTGTTCCGGAAGGGAATCTATTGCTTAATTCATTGTGTAGGGAAGACTGGCACATCATACAACACAAAACTGCACCACAATCATCTTATTGTAGGAAAGAGTTCATACCAGATCAAACCGGCAAACGGGCAAAAGGCACAAGCTATGCTCATATAGCCGCTTTGATAAGAGACAGTGTGTCTAATGATCCAGTGATGTAAACGTACTTCTGGGTTTTGTCTCTGGTTTTCCAGATCCAGGGCACATTCATTCTAAACTCTGAAAACTGGGCTGAGCAAGATCTGAAAAGACAGGTCCATCTCTTCTAGCCCATAGATTACTCATTTTAAGATTACTCATTGTTGCTCTTAATGTAACCCCAGAGTAGTGCAATTTGAAACTGTAATGAAATTCCTAATCTAAAACAGATCTCAAACATCTTAGCAGCTCATTCTCAGTAAATTTATACCAGACAGTAGATTGGCGAAGGCCCACAAATAGAGGTGAAGCTTAAAGACGTGTAAGTGTGTGTGTGTGTATATATATATATGTATGAGTGAGACAGAGAGCAGAGTGAGACAAAAGCGGTACAAAGTCACTCAGTACTTTCGTGCAATCATGAATTAATAACAATGCTTTGCAGATGTGAAACAATACAATTATTTAAATCATACAATAACCAACCGCGGTGTTTGAACTGCACTGACATTGGTGGTAATAACACCAGACAAATGATTCCAAAAGTTTTGCTTCCTGTAAAAAAAAAAAAACCAACAAAAAGGCACGATTAAGATGGACAGCGTCAAGCGGAACCCAAAAATAATTCCAGGCTTGCTGAAACACGTAGGAATTTGGTGAAACGTTTAAACTAATTTATTGAATTTAAATCGCATTATGTTGAATTGCAAAATGATGCCGACACATTGCGTTAGCTCAACTGGGCTTAAAATATTTCGCAGCCGATTTTCATTTGCGCTCAGCATCTGGTGCTTCTCGTGTCGGTGTCCAACAGCAGTCGGCCAGCATTCATGGGTTCCAACTGCACCGATATCGCTTTTCCGTGTCATCCCCATGAAACCTTAGACCATGTTCGACACCGACTGCTCCAAGATCAGCAGTGAAGACGTCCAAGTGTGAATGCAGAAAATCACTTTAATGACTTTATGGTTTTGTGTACTGAATATGTTGTCACTCAGCCTGTAGCTTAACAAGACCACATTTTAAAGGTTACATACTATGGTTTCCTACCAAGCACCAAAATTGGGACAGCCTTCCAAACCTATACGATGTGTGATAGAACCCCTGTGGTAGACGTACAATATTTTAAAGCATTTATTAACTTATCATTTTACATGTCTCGTTAGAGGTACTTGGCTAGATCATTCTTTTTGCAGCCTAGTGTATGAAGCCAACCTTGAAATTAATGTAATGGTTCTAAATAAAGTCCAATAAGTACACAAATGTTTTGAACACTGGAAGTTTGCTGCCAATCTACCTTGTTGGATGCAGTGTGATATTTAAACTAGTACTTTAAACTTATTAATTAGGTAATTAGTTTAATTATTACATATATCATCCAAGTCGCCCAAGGAATTTTTCTTACTTCCTTAAACAAGCTCACTGAGAATGGAAGCTGTGCATCTGAGAGCATGAGGTATAATTGCACACTCTGGTGATCAAAAAATGGATCGCAAACTCCATCCCCCCATTTCATTTTTGCATCACTATGCATTGTGTCATGATGTGTTGTTACACTCCTGTTTCTCAGTAATAATCATTATTCATATTTAGGGCTGCAACAACGAATCGATAAAATCGATAATAATCGATTATTAAAAGTGTCGACAACGAATTTCATTATCGATTCGTTGTGTTGCATGATGTATGTGTCCCCCGCCTTATATCCGCTTACGTTACTTGCGGCACTTGCGGTCAGCGCTGGAACAAAAACCACGAGCGACTGAACGGAGCGAGGGGAAGCCGGCACGGACGTTGAATCTTCAAAACAAATTAGCATTTAGGCTATGTCCACACGTACACGGGTATTTTCTAAAACGGGGGTTTTCAAATTCGTTTATAAAAAACATCCCGTCCACACAAGCACTGTTTAAACAAAAAACTTCGTCCACATACAAACGCAAAAACGCACAAAGTCGCTGTCAAGAGCAGAGCCAAACCAGCAGTCCTATGTGCCGGCGAAGCAGCTCACTCAACGACAACAGCAACGTCCTATGCATACGGACATTTTCTCGCCATTCTTCTTCAACAACCACTTCGTTTTCAAAGCTGTACCACCAACGAGAGGTCCGACCGGGTCTCGTCCCAAACAAATTTTGGCGACGCTGGGGGCGGGAACTGCTTCGTGGGTGTGATGGATATAGTAGTGACCTCCGTAGCGCTTTCTGACGCCTCTGTTCTTCAGTGTAATGAAAAAGTAATAATTGTAAATGTATTTGTAGATTTGTAACAAGTTCGGTCAGCAGTGTTACAGCTGGCGCCATTTTGGCTACGTCCGCTATTGCACAAAATCACCTCATGTAAACAAAGGAGATAACGGCGCACAAAGTGACGTTACAAGCATGAAATTCCGTTTTCCCCAGTACACACGACAACGTTGAAAACGGAGTTTCTGGAAATCTTCACCCTGGAAGGAGTTTTACAAAAAAAAGTCCGTTTTCGTGTGGACGATCGGTCAAAACGCATAGAAAAAGCTACGTTTTTAAAAAAAAACGTGTTCATGTGGACAGGGCCATAGTCTCTAAAAAAAAAAAAAAAAAAGAGAGCCAGCTTTAGCCTGGAGCATGTTGACATGATAACATTTTTGGATTGCAATGCAAAGTTCCTAAAGAAAGGGAGTGAATGAGTTTGTATGTAGTGTTTGATGCTCTTATTCTTTTCTGATGCACTTATTTGTCTTTATTATTTAATTTGTTATTTTAATTTATTAATACATTTAATTTATTATTATTCATTTATTGTAAGCACTTATTTGCTCTGTTATTTAATGTTATATTTCTGAATAAAGACAAGGAACGTTTTTTTTTTTTTTACCTGATTCATCGATTAATCGAAAAAAATCATCGACCGATTAATCAATTATTAAAATAATCGTTATTTGCAGCCCTATTTATATTATAAAACAATTGTTTGGAAGGTTTCTGTTCTTAAGTGTGTTATCTAAGTGAGGTTTCAATTGTAATTGTTGTGTTAGCTGACACTGATACAAAACTAATTATACTCATCACAAACATCTGAACATGAAAATGAGAAGTAACATTAAAGTCAGTCATATTTAAAATATTTGTATCAAAGTGTTTTATGATGTGTCTTGCAATTTTGGTGTTCGTGTGTCATTAGACACAAATAGCCACATCACAGGCAGACGTTCCTGTTACAGTTTCAAGTTGAACAGCTATCAGCAAGCTCAAACAAGTGATTCCAGTCAGGGTTGGCTGCCTGTTCGTTCCTTACTTGCCATGTTTAGCAACATGCAGGGCCGTCCTGGTAAGAAATCCAATTCAGATGTTGGATCGATAGAGCTCTGGATTTATGCCCAACGTCTCATGCATTTAAACTACATTATCTGGAGTTCACTGAAATCATTCAGCCATTTTTATACTCATTTAATCCAATTCAGGATCACAAGGAACTGAGGGTTGACCAGCAGCACAGAGCACATGGTGAGAACCAACAGTCGAGCAAGTTTGTGAGGAGAGGAGACGGCACAATGTAGCTTGCCTCCTCATGGCAGTGCCCCCCTTTTGTAGATCAGACTATTTTTCATCCCCATGTTTTTCCACTGTTCTGTCGCACGGTTTTGGTGATCGCGTGTGAATCATAGCCTCAGTGGCCTGTTCTTGGCTGACAGGAGTGGCACCTGGTGTGGTCTTCTGCTGCTGTAGCCCATCTGCTTCAAGGTTCTACATTTTCAGAGATGCTCTGGGTTGTAATGAGTGGTTATTTGAGGTACTGTTGTCATACTATCAGCTTTTCCATTCTCCCCTGTCACCAATAAGGCATTTTCGCCAAGAGAACTGCCACTCACTGGATATTTTCTGTTTTTGGACCATTCTGTATAAGTTATACAGACGACTGTGCGTGAAAATCCCAGTATATCAGCAGTTTCTGAAATAATCAGACCAACAACCATGCTACATCCAAACTCACTTCAATCACGTTTCTTCCCCATTCTGATGCTCGGTTTGAACTTGAGCAACTTGAGCCTGTCTACATGCCTAAATGCTTTGCATGAATGAGTTGCTGCCATGTGATTGGTTGATTATAAACGAATAGCTAAAACAGATGTTAGGTTAATTACTCTTTCTGCATGAGCACCTTTTCGGACTAGATGAAGGGTAGGGTTAAACAGCTACTCTTGTGGAATTCCTATGTAAGCCATAAAAATCCGATTCTTCAGATTTGGACTGATAGATCATCTGTAAAGACACTTTTCCCATAAATGCCTTAAGTTATGCCCATAAATCCAGGTGAACCACAAATGTTTTTGGCTTTTGGCATATCTGCGTGAAATGTGAAATATTCTTTCTGGGCTCCTGTGGATTTTGCATGACCCATACAAAACTTTTAAAACCACATTAATATTTATACATAAGAACACAATGATATGAAGAAATAAGCTTTTTTTGGGAATGATTTAGCTTCTCTCTCAACACTTTCACCATTCTTTAACCTCATTGTGTTTGGAGCTTTATAATGACGAACTTGGTGACCATGAAATGTGGAAATGGGTACAATAACAGATTTACTACAACATATTCAATCATCTCACAGCAGTATGGGGACCTCTGAATCAACACATGCTCTAAAATCCCATTTCATATTTCAGGAAGCTTCAGTAAGCAAAACTGTACTACAGTACCCTTAATGCAACTTAAATTAAATAAAGTCACAGTATGAATAAAGAGTAGATACTAAATATGCAAGTTAAACTTAAAAAGGGTGGCACAGTGGTGTAGTGATCAGTGCAGTCGCCTCACAGGTCGAGCAATCCCTGGTTCAATTCCCGGCCAGACTCAGCCTGTGTGGAGTTTGCATGTACGCTGTTCCTGCATGGGTTTCCTCTGGGTACTCCGGTTCCCTCCCACATTCCAGTGACGTGTGTTGGGTCAACTGGCATTTCTAGTGTCCCAGCACCAGTGTGGCGCTCTTCTGCGATTCATAGGCGCCCTCATCTTGCACCCTGTGTTGGTTTTGGATTAAGCAGGTATGAAAGTAAATAAATGAATGAACGTGTTTAGCAGGTGTTTAAATGAGTTTCCAGGTACATTTAAGACAGTGGTGGTTGAGCAGTTGCTGTAATGGACTGCGAACCAAGTCCAGCATTCAAATCCCACCTCTACCAAGCTGCCACTTAAATCTTTACCCACAACTGCTTGGACTGTAAGATTGTACCAGCTGAAAGTTGTTCTCAATAAGGGTGCCTGCTAACTGAGCAAATGACGGCTCAAAAACCAAAACAAAATATTTTTGGAGCCTGTGTGTGCACAATTGAAGTAGTTCAATTTAGATTTGCTATGTCTACATATTGTACAAGACATGTTTATGATTAAAACACTATTACACATCAGTTAAAGCATGCTTTGACAAAACTGCATAGTGTTATTATGATGGACTTTGTTGTGGGCTTCAGCTGTAATGTTGTCACTTAACACTGTGGTGTGGTATGATTTTTTTAATGCAGTGTTTTTGTTCTGTTTGTTTGCTGTTGGGTTTTTTGTGGAACCACGTTGAGTACTGACAGCTTGGGTTTGCTTGACTCACACTGTGGACTTCCTGGTAATTAAAATAGCGCAGTCCATTGTTAATCCATTTTACAGATGTGAAATTCCTCCTTTCTTATAAAGTGGTATAAGAAAACTGGCTGCAGATGTGATGACGTTTTGCATATTAGCAGATGGTTTCATAAAATGGCCATTTGGTTTGACAGGGCAGAAGTCTCTTTAAAGGATAAATGACATTTCTGTTTCATGTTTACTGTGGCTGTTAAAATTAAATAACGTGTAAACGTGATAATATTTTACTCAAGTTTATATATGGTTACATGGCGTGATTGTCCATATGCATGCTATATGCCCAAAAGCACGTGGAAAGATCTAATTAATCATCTACTTCAGCCACAGCCATACCCAGTGCCAACACTTTGCACCTACAGACCTGGAGTCTCCATAGACAAATAGTACCAGTAGAATTTGTTGTACTGAACAATGCAGGTGACTCAATATGACACTTTTATAAGGTTCCTCCCCAACAGATCAGGTGTGCGCTTCCCGATAATGATTCATCTTGGCTTTTTACAAGCAACTTTAGGAATGATGTAACTAAGAATGACCGTCGCCGGTGTTTCCCCAAAGCCTTCTTAGTCTCCAAAATTATAAACAGGTTTTAAATTTCTTTGTAGCCTCTGCATTGGAAAAGTGCTGCCAGTCTAAAACTGAACCACTGATTCACATACAGTTTCTCATTATACCACAAAGTATTATCAGGAAAAAAATATTATGAAAACTAATACCTAATAAGTTACTGGTATAAAAAAGTATTGTTTGCTTCACGTGAATGAAAAGGTTTTTCCTTAACATGTGTACATTTATGCTCAGAACTGAACTACGGGCCTTGCATAGTGGGAGGTGTGACACCATGATACTTAACAGCCAAACCGAATGTAATACTAGAAAAAAACTAACTACATAATTCAAACTAGTCGATTTGAATTTTGTTGGTATTGGATGTAGTGTGCGCATTCCATTGCCGTTCAAAAATAAATATTAATTTATTAAATTCGCGTTTAATACAGTTAAATGTACTGTTGCCGTGCATAGAACCAGCGTGTCAATAAGTTTAAGTTTTTTTTAAGGACAATTAGTGGCCTCTATCGCTTTTGAAGTGAAACTGCATGTGAACGTCAAGGTAAGAAGTACTTGGTGAGTTAAGAATGGGTCAGAATACTCAAATTTATGAACAAGTTTAAGCAGTAGATTATTTACGAAGGGTTTCGGGAAACTCAAATTTAAGAATGTTCTTAAGTACGAGGTTACAAAGTACGTTTTTGGGAAACATTCCCCAGTTTTGTTGAAGCTGGCCTGTGGTAGCCTAGTGGGTAAGGTACTGGACTCTGGACCAGAAGGTCCAGGGTTCAAATCCCACCTCTGCCAAGCTGCCACTGTTTGGTCCTTGAGCAAGGCCCTTAACCCACAATTGCTTGGATTGTAAGACTGTATCAATTGTAAGTCGCTCTTGATACGGCTGTCTGCTAAATGCTGTAAATGTAAGTCACACAGATACAGGCCAGCAGCTTCAGTTTCACATCAACCATCAGAATGGGGATGTTCGATATTTTTTGAATGATATATATGATTGTTGGTGCCACAGGGGCTAGTTTGAGCATTTCTATAACTGCTGATCTCCTGGGATTTTCACACAGAACAGTCTTGAGTTTACTCAGAATGGTACAATAAAGAAAACACATCCAGTAAGAGATCCAGATGACGAAAGAGATCCAACAAAGAACTGCCAGGGTGCTTCAAGCTGACAGAAAGGCTACAGTAAGTCATAACCACTCAAAATGTGTTGAAGAGAAGATCTCGATGCACTACACGTCAACCATTGAGGCGGAGAGGCTACAACAGGAAGGCCCTACCCAGTATTAGTAGTGTGTTAAAAGTGCTTATTAAATTTCTCACATGTGGCATGTTAGCCTGGTGGCATGGTGATCCAATAGTTAGGTGTGTCGTCTCACAGCCACAGAGACACGGGTTTGAGTCCCAGTCCGGCCACTGCCTGTGTGGATTTGCATGTTGACAGTGCAAGCAAAATGTACATTTCTTGCATCGCCTGGCTGTTCTTAGGGAATCTCAAAAGAATACATGATATGTATACAGTATCTGAGCGGAGGACTGTGGTGGCTTAGTAGGTAATGTACTGGGCTGTGGACCAGAGGGTCAAGGGTTCAAATCCCATCTCAGCCAAGCCACCACTGTTAGGTCCTTGTGCAAGACCCTTAACCCACAATTGCTTTTTATTGCAAGACTGCATCAGTTGTATGTCACTCTGAATGATAGAGTCTCCCAAATGCCTAAATGTCACAGTTTGCCAAAAAACATTCAGCCAAGATTTAGTGAGATTATCTCAGTGTGACATCTAACAATCTCACACTCTCTGACCCTGGCTGTAATGGTGAAGGCTCCTCAGATTTACACCAGTCTCTGCTGCTTTGTACATTAACTTTGAAAATGTGTCTTGTACCTTTTTAGATCTCTTTGGAATAACTAATTACATAAGAAACCAACCGTTTGAGATTTGCCACAAATACTATAAAGATTATTATTATTAGTCATGAAACAGTCATTAATTGGCCTGAAATGAGCACTTTACAACAGAATTGAGTGGTTAGTTTGGTAGTACCATTTGGAAAGTATTTGTAAGAACAGTAGGGGCATGGCATGACTTAATTGATCCTTATTTTGACCACGAACTGAGATTTATTCACCAAACAAAAACACACAAACAAACATAAAAAAAAGCATTTTTTTCCATGGTCTTTTTTAATCATTTACATTTAGTACATTAGCTGACGCCCTTATCCTGAGCAACAGCTGATACAATCTTACGCTCCAAGCAATTGGGGGTTAAGGGTCTTACATAAGCGCCCAACAATGGCAGCTTGGCAGAGGTCAGATTTGAACTCTGGACCTACAGTCCAGTATGTGAACCACCATATCCCTTGTACTCTTTGTGAAATACATCTTACTGAGTAAAAGGCTGTATTTTACTTAAGTACTATATAGAGGTATGGGCCGTTTAACGTCTGCATTACATTCTGTGAAACACGGCTTTGTCCAGACATTACTATAGTCACATATTACATTACATACTTTAATACAGATTTTATTTCAAACAATAAGAATCAAAACAATATGAAAACATTTAGTACAGTACTAGAAAGTAATTTGTGGCCTTGTATCTTTTATAGAACGTGAAACACTTAGCAAAACTAGAATGGAATGCTACCATGTTTTCTTCCTTTCAAGACCGAGTGCCATTCTGTTTCTAAACAATGGGTACCGTTAATCATGTGGACATCAACTTGACACGTTCCACCTACCTAAAATGGTTTCAGACCAGGTGGTCATAATGTTTTGGGTCACCATTGTATAATCACATGATCAAAATTGCCAGTTGCTGCCCAAAACACCCCCACAACAGGACCTCCATGCTTGATCTCTGATAGCGTTCTATTTTTCATAACCCTTGCCTTGCTTTCCAGACAAATGTCTGATCCATTGGTGCAAACAGTTCCAGTTTAGTTTCATTACTCCATAAAACTGTCTCACAGAACTGCAAATGCCTTTCCAAATTCCTTCCTTCCTATTCAAATAGGCATTTTATGTGCTTTTTGGTCAGGAGTGCAGTGAGGTATTCGTTCATGATGTCTGTTTGTTTAGTGTTTGCATATAGTGTTCATGGCTACCAGTATGTCATAAACTGAATATTGTATGGTAGTTTACTGCAGATTGTATTAATCTGTTAATAAATCTGTGATCTAGCTCTTGCCAGTCGAACGCTGCAGAATGCAGTACTTTGAGAAAAGGCAAATAATCATTTGTAGTATGAAATGTCTATAACTTCCAGCAAAGCCGGTCACAGGGGGCATCCAAAGAGGACAATTGCACAGCAATTAAACTGCCTGTGGCGATATGCTGGACATGTATTTATAGTATTTGAACCCAAGATGCAATCAGACGTTTGCTTAGACTTTAACTTAGAAGGAATTGGTGTAAAAACAAATCATATTAAAAAAAAAAAAAAAAAAAGATTTATTCCATCTGGATATAATTATTATTTTTTTTTAATCTAACCTATTATTCTTTAATCAATCTCATCTCACTCCTTCAATGGACATATTTTAGTTGTTGACATTTTTTTTTTCTTTTATCTGTGTTGTCTGCCATCAGAGGGACAGCACAGGTTGGGAGACAAAATTCGAGAGGGAAGACTGATATGGTTTGGACATGTGCAGAGGAGGGATAGTGGATATATTGGTAGGAGGATGTTGGCGATGCCAGGCAAGAGACGGAGAGGAAGACCAAAGAGGAGTTATTTGGTTGTGGTAAATGAAGATATGCAGGGAGTTGGGGTGAGAGTAGAGGACGTGGAGGACAGGGTGAGGTGGAAACGTTTAACTTGCTGTGGTGACCCCTGATAAAGGGAGAAGCCGAAAGAAGAAGAAGAAGAAGAAGAAGAAGAAGTTGTCTGCCAATAGAATCGGACTGGAAATTAGCAAAATAATTTTTAATACAGGTCAGTACCATTTAATGATCAATGTCCGTTCACTTTAGCGACCAAGGTCGAAACAATTATAACAGGAAATAAAATCTGGATGTTTCTGCTGTAGAGCCAATAAACACGGTCACCTCAACAGCCAATCAACACTGCGGCTCACAGGCAGAGGCAGGACTTTGAGAGTGAAGTCCATCACGCGTCTGTGTGTAAAACAACCTTACCGGTCATGTGCTCACTTGCTCGTTAGCTCAGATTTGGACGAGAGACTGTTCTAACAAACAGGCTGTATGGTGTTTGTAAGTGTATTTGCCTGTTCTATTGGAAGTAGTACTCCTTGATCTGTACCTCCACTACCTGTATATTGTCTCTAACCTATAACTATATAAACTGACCTTTCGTCATTTCAATCACTCGTGTTTTCAGCATTAGCTCATGATGAATTTATGTATTGATTTCATGCAGTTTGTGCAAAAACACCCTTTATATTTACATTATACACAGTAGCGCAATATACAGTAGCATAAAAAGATCACGTGGCCATTGAACAGGGCATACCTGTGTGCGTGTGTATATGAAAAAAAAATAAATAGTGGTGAGGAAAAAAGTGTTTGCCCCCTTCCTGATTTCCAATTTTTTGCATGTTTGTCACACAAGTGTTTTGGAACATCAAACCAATTTAAATATTAGTCAAAGACAACACAAGTAAACACAAAATCCAGCTTTTAAATGAAGGCATTTATTATTAAGGGAGAAAAAAAAATCCAAACCTAAAACCGAAAATTCGGGAACAATTGAGAAAGTAAGTAATTGAGATCTATCAGTCTGGAAAGGGTTATAAAGCCATTTCTAAAGCTTTGGGGGACTTCCAGACGACCACAGGGAGCAATTATCAACAAATGAGTGAAGCATGGAGAGTGGGGGAACCTTCCCAGGAGGGCTGGCTGGCGACCAAAATTACCCAAAGAGCGCAGCGAAGACTCATCCAAGAGGTCGCAAAAAGACCCCACACAACATCCAAAGGAAACTGGCAGGCCTCACTTGCTAAGTTAAGGTCAGTGTAATGGCCTCAATACCCTAAGAAAGAGGGACTGGGCAAAATGGCTCTGCATGGCAGAGGTCCATGAGGAAAACCCAATGCTGAGCTAAAGAACATTAAAGCTCGTCTCAGTTTTTCCAGAAACACATCTTGATGATCCCCAAGAACTTTTGGGAAAAAACATTGTGCATGACAAGACAAAAGCTGAACTCCTTGGAAGGGTGTGTCCCATGACATAGGTGTAAAAGTAACACAGCATTCCAGAAAAGTCGAAAATAGTAACATTATAGCAGCAAGTAACATATGGTTGTGTAGGGTGATGCTGGGGCTGTATTGCTGCGTCAGGACCGGAAGACTGCTGTGAGAAAATGGGAAAACTAGGAATTCTGTGTCTTACCAAACACCCTGAAGGAGAAAATGGTCCGGCCATCTGTTCGTGACTCAACAAAAAAACGAACTTGGGTTCTGCAGCAGGGACAATGATTCCAAAAACACACCAGCAAGTCACTCTGAATGGCTGAATCTGAAGAAAAAACAAAATGAAGACTTTGGAGTGGCCTAGTCAAAGTCCTGACCTGAATCCTATTGAGATGCTGTGGCATGACCTTAAAAAGGCCGTTCATGCTGGAAAACCCTCCAGTGTGGCTGAATTACAACAATTCTGCAAAGATGAGTCACAAGAATTCCTCTGTAATGCTGTAAAAGACTCATTGCAAGTTATCACAAATGCTTGGTTGCAGGTGTTGCTGCAAAAGGTGGCTCAACCAGTTATTAGGTTTAGGGGCAACCACTCACACAAGGCCATGTAGGTTTGGATTTTTCTCTCCCTTAATAATAAACACCTTCATTTAAAAACTGCATTTTGTGTTTACTTGTGTTGTCTTTAACATTCAAACTTAAATTGGTTTGATGTTCTGAAACACTCAAGTGTGACAGACATACAAAGAAATCAGGAAGGGGCAAACACCACTGTATATAAACTGATCTTTCGTCGTTTCAATAACTCATGTTTGCAGCATTAGCTCATGACGAATTTACGTATTGTTTTTATCCAGTTTGTGTGAAAGTAACACTTTATATTTACATTATACACAGAGCATTAAAATTACAATTGCATAAAAAGATCATTGTGGCCATGGAATGTCCAGCTGACAACCTTCACAAATGTAAGTGAGGTCATTAGGGTAGGGTTATATATATATATATACACAGTATATATTTCATTGCAGACAGTATGAACCCAAGATATTTCAGGTTTTGTCTGGTCAACTTCACTTCGTTTGTTAATAAACATCCATTCCTGCATTTCATGCATGTTCCTCAAAGAAAGATTGGAAGGGATTTACATATTTCAGGCCTAACTTTTTCTGCCTTTTTGCATTGGCTTGCTGAAAAATGCAGACATCCCTGGTAAAAAAAAATGTCTTCTTGAAGGCAGCTTATGTTGCGCTAAAATCTCAGTGTACTTCTCTGCATTACAGCTGCCATCACAGAAGTGCAAAATGACCCACAACCCCATACATGACAGAGCCTGGGCTTTTGGACTTGTGCTGCTGATAAACAGTCTGGATGGTCCTTTTCGTCTTTGGTCTGGAGCACACAACATCCATTTCTTCCTTAATGTCCTGGAATACTGATTCATCTGACCACAACACAAGTTTCCACTGTGGGATGGTCCATCCTAGATGCCTCGGAGCCGAGAGAAGTCGACACCACTTCTGGACATGGTTAACATGAGGCTTCTCATTTGCATAGTAAAGTTAGATGGCATTTTCGAATGTAGAACCATAGCGTAGTGCTTAATAAAGATATTGATGAATGACAGTTTATGCAGTGAGGTCTGAGGGGTCAGAGATCACACCTCAGTTTAGCTTTGTGCTCTTGTCCTTTATGCAATGACATTCCTTGAGTTGTTTAAATTATACTATGTACTATAGAAGGAGAAATATGTAAATCACTTCCAGTCTTTCTTTGAGTAACATTATTTTTAAACATTTTGATAATTTTCTTACATATCTGTTGATAAACTGGAGATCCTCTGCCCATCTTAGCTCCTCAAATGCTCTTTGTGAATACTGCTTTTGTACCAAATCATGATTATAATCTCCTGTGGAGATACCCGTTTGAAATCACATCATTCAGGTTTTTGTTACTTCATTACTAGCTCTAAATTGCCCCCGTCACAACTGTTTTTTACAAATTGTTGCACAAATACAGGTATGGCTGAAATACATGCATGCATGTTTATCAAGAAATGGAAAGGAAGAAAGGAAGTTGACCAAAAAAAAAAACTCAAATATATTGGGTTTAGACTGTCTGCAATGAATCGAAATAAAAGTTAAAGGAAATGTAAGGAACACTGCATAATTTAGACCCATGATATTACCATTAAACAAAATCTCAGAAAAAAAACAAAGTAAAGGACACCTTGAGATGCGAGATTTGCTAGTCTAAGACTTTGATATTGTGTATTGAGTTGATAAAATAAGAAAAACACATGAACAAAGACCTCTGAAATGACCAGATCACAATTAGAACAGCAGTTCTGACTGATTGCCAATTAACAGCATGCATCAAGCCATAAGAGATCGAACTATGACAATCCTGATGTGGCATTTCAAAGCAACATCCATTTGGAAAATTCTGAAAACACATCCTGAAAAATCTGTCAGGTGAGCATCAAGGCTATTTGCGACATGAGTAAGGTTATAACGCTAGTCAAACAAGACTGGGGCAATTCAGTCCCAATTCATGTTTGAAATGTGGGAGGACACCCACACAGGGGGACAAACTCCACACAAGACCTCTGGAGAGCAACGCCCCATTCCACAACTCCTTCAGGCCATTGACTCGATGTTGCTTTGATGTAAAATATCATTTTCAACAGATGTTTATTTATTTATTTAACATCATGTCAGCATCAGTGGTTACATTCATGACAGGAGCATCACAACTCAACTGAACTCAAACACTAACTGGGGAAATGTCGAGAGACCAATTAACCTAGTGCAAGTCTTTGGAATGTGTGAGGTGAGGAAATCCCACGTGAATATGGGAAGAACATGCAAAACACAGAAGCAGAGTTTGGATCAGGATCTAACTGGGGATCTCAAATTGTGTAGCAACCACGCTAACCATATCACCACCGTTACAAATTCACAAACTGTGACACAGAGCCACCTTTTAGACAAGAAGTATCATGATGATTTCTATTGATGATAAAGCTTGTTATATGGAACAGTCTCAAGTGGTAAAGCCTGAGAAATAAGTATCGTTATGTTTTTCATAGATCTCACTGGCACCCTAACTGACAGTTCCCCGCAGTGGTTCGTAACCATTTTAAGGTGATGGAGCCCTTTGTGAATAGAAATGTAGTGAAAGTCATGGAGCCCCATCCACAACAAATGCACACAAGCATGTAAGAAGGTGCATAATATAAAAACCCCATACATGTCCCAAATCAGCAGCTACAAGTATAACCACAGAACTGAACGAGTGCCTCCAAACTCAAGCAAAACAGGACATTGTGAAATTTACAAAGCTGGAATTTTTGGCAAGACTGCACTTCAGTATCAAAGGCCAATGCAAAATACAAAATACAGGGTCTGAAGAGTAAACCTTTACCATATTTCCTACATCTGGACAGATTTATGTTTGGAGGAAGCCAACGAACGCCTTCAACCCACAATGACGGCTGCCAGACTGTTCATAATTCATAATGGAATGGGCAGTCATGGTGTGGAAATCAGATTCAATGATTCCTTAAGTGGTTCTCAAAGTGGTGGTGGGGGGGAGTGTTGTGTAGCAAGGCCGAGGGAATTTTGAGAAATATCTATGATGACTGTTCACATAAACTTTAAGATACATACTTTATGTCACTTGAAATTAATTCCACTGTTAAGTTGATTCGTCACTTTAATAAAATGTGACTCAGGACAGCACCGCGAAAATACCTTGAGCAGTTTAGCAGTTCATGTGTTTTTGTGTGGGTGGTGCAGCAATGTGGCTAACAGACCAATCCAAGAGGCCAAAGAAAGGGGGGGGGGAAAAAAAAAAAAAAAAAAAAAAAAAAAGAAAAAAAAAAAAAAAAAAAAAAAAAAAAGTCAAGACATAACTTCTCCTTCGCAAAAAAGGTCTTATCCTCTTGTACATCTAGTCAAAACAAACCATTGAAGGGAAAATGCGGGGAAGAGGGTATACAATCCGCAAGCTTCATTTCCCTCATGGACAACCCTGTTCTCAAAAATGACCTCTCTGTAACAAGATGTTCTGCAAAGTTTGCGGGAATATCCTAACAGGCAGCAAAAGGCGTTCGTTTCCCAGAACTAAACTTCAGAAACAGTCTCTCAAGTGACAATCTCTCTGTCACATCACGTGTTTTAGCAGAAAAAAGTCTCGAGTCTGGACCACTGAACCTGACAATAGACAGATGAGCTACCAACTTAATCAAAACAGCATGTCAGAGAAGCTAAAAAAGAAGAGCTTTCACCGACTATCCATAACACACAGTTATCCTTATACATGCAAATTAGAACTAAGAATTTTAGCATTAACGTGAATTGTATTTACAATACAAAACAGTTTTTTGACAAACTGGCCTTTGTTCCTCAAAGATTCACCTTTGTGAATACTGCTTTGGTACCAATCATGATTACAATCACCTACTGACATCACCGTTTTTGAAATCATTATTAAGGTTTTTTTTTTACTCATTACTAGCCCTAAATTGGGCCCTGCCCCAGTTTTTTTGAAAGTTTTTTTTTTTGGTGGCCTGGCGGTTTGAACTTTGGACGCAGAAGGTCCAGGGTCAAATCCCAAGCTGCCGCTGTTGGGTCCCTTGACGACCTTTATCCCATATTAACTCGGTTGTAAGATGTAGAGGTTTGAAAGTCGCTTCTGGACACAGCATCTGCTAAATGCTGTAATTGTAAAGGTAAAATATTTTTTATTTGCGCTTTTCCATACTGTCATACGTTTCGGATTGGGGTTGTAAAAGGGTTGCATTCATACATACTGTGCAAAAGACCTTTGCGGCACAATTACTTATACAGATTTATTGTTTTAGCAATAATACACTGACCTCTAAGTAAAGTTTATTTCCTCAGTCCTCTTTATGATTACACTATAAAATACAGGAATCTGTATGCGTATTGAATTGAAGAGAAAGCCTTCCATAGGCTACAGCACAATATTAGTGTACCTCTCCTTACACTGGAGCAATAAGCAGGCATCTGGCGTCTTCATCGGGATGCCAAGTTGAACCTTCTAACAGTCTGAAAGAAGCTTGAAATCAAATGGTTTTTTTTGAAGAGCAACAGCCAAGAGACCACTTTTTTGGAATGGGAACAGGTTGAGAAGCCAAGATATGCTAAGCCCACCGAAGACTGGGATAATATCTTGGAATAGAGTTATGAAGTGACGATCCAGTTTCTGGATCCGTTGTTGATACGTTTATATATGGCATTACGCCATTACTAAAACACAATCTAATGGTGGCCTAAGACCTCGCACAGTAACAGTATATCATAGCGTTTAATGGGATGTAAGGCCGCAAAGTGTCTGTGGAGGGTTTGACAGTGGAAATAATGTATAATATGCATACATGACAGACTTGAATTTCAGTACTTGGGCCAAATCGACCCAAGTATGAAAGTGCTTCCTATAATGTCATTTTTTCTCTAATTGATAGAATATAATGCATTTCATCACATATCATACAGAGGGGAAAAAGTATTTAGTCAGCCACTGATTGTGCAAGTTCTCCTACTTAGAAAGATGAGAGAGGTCTGTAATTTTCATCATAGCTACACTTCAACTATGAGAGACAAAATCCAGAAAAAGATACTGTATAGCTGTTACTCAATTATAGACCTGTTTGGATGAGTACTTACTCGAGTAACTACTCACTGACCAATGGCCACTTTACTAAGCCTATTTAACAAAAAGTGTTATTAAATTCGTTAGAAATTACTGGAGTGCTACGTAGTTAACACTGAAGTAATATTTGTCACCACTAACTCATTAGGTTACAGTAAAAAGTGAGTTTTCAAAGAGACTGTATTGCTGTTACTCAAGTTTGGATGAGTAGCTACTTATTCGAATAGCATTGTTTGCTACATTACTCACCCACAAATGGCCACAGACAGTCTTATTAAACGCGAGTGTACTATTAATAATACAAACTATTATTAATTGAATTCGCAATTACTGTAAACTTCCGCAGTGCTTGTAGCCCCTACCTGTTTGGTCCTGCAGGAACGAACGTTTTAGTAACTGTCAATCCGAACATCATGTCCATCATGCACACCTCCACATTTCCTCTCTTATTTTTCTTATAGCTAGTTAATTCCAAAGTCTTACGTTTTCCTCCTTAATTCCGTCCAGTGTCTTAACTTAAAATATGTACCAACTAACCGCTGAATTACAAAATACTTCATTGACTTACACAAACCTGGCTCATTAATACAGAATTCGGTTGGGAGAGGGTCACAGGTGTACGCAATTACAAGCCGTGGCACAGCCAAACATGTATTAGAATCGATACTATTCGTTTTATTTAAAATATATAAATGTGGTTTGATCGTACATTATTAATAGTAAGTTTGACAGCAGACTATATTGTGTGGAAATCTGAAATAGAGTTCAGACATGACTCCATCTTGACGTGTGACTTAAGAGCGCTATTTGACGGATCGTCCACTAGATGGGGCTGCAACACTATTAGCAACCGCTTTGCTGTAAAAAAATAATAAACTTGCAACCCATTTAGCGTTAAAATATCTTCCTTTTGTGCAGCAAGCATTTGTTCACGTTTATGCAAATAATTATAAGACCGAGTTATCGTTAACTGCAAATTTTCACTGTGGTGTTTACTTAATCGTTTACATTATCAGTTCTCTTACTTTTTACCCATATTTTATATGGGCTGGAATTTTGGATAATCCAATTCTTATGGTTTTAAGAGTAATCACTAGAAGTTTTTGCTGAACTGTATTACCTTACAAGGCGCTCTGGTTCTTCGGCATGACAGGCATGTGTCGGCTGGTGGTTCCAGGGCGGGGTCTATACGTACTCAGACTGTGTTTAATCGCTGGATTGTATTATTAGCGTGAAGCCTGTTTGGTCGGCGACTTAGGGACCTTTGCTGCAGTGGAGTGTCTAAGGGCCTTTAACATTATCGTACTCGTAATATGAATCATTTGAGCTTTCTTGTTCGTGTCAAGAGTGGTGATTTTAGAAAGTTCGACCATGCTCGATGTTTGCTGGTGAGAAGTACTATGGGCAGCAAAAGGTCCAACCTTAGTGAACTGGATGTCAGAAAATGGTGAGCTATCTGCCTTTTAACTCTTAAGTGTGTAATATGTTTTACAAAAATGTTAGCTTGTTTGGATTTCATGGACTTATGACTCTGACCACACCTGTCCTGTTAAGATCACACTGTTATTGTAATAAATAATTTAAGACATTTACTTAAGTAACTTTACATTTTGTATTTTCCTGAAAACAAAGTCCAAGACCCTGGATTGAAATTAGTAATGTAAATGAATGAACAGTTAACGACAACAAAATAAGCATTTCATTCTCTTTTCCCTCCCAATTCATTGGAAACAAAATGGTTTGTAACCGTGCTCGCAGCCTTTCTTTTTCCCTTAACCCAGGTGCCTCTACTTTCCAAAATATATATTTACTGACACGTTATAAAAGGTGCACACATTTTCAATACGTATTTGCAGATGATAGTTTAGAAGAGTAAATGCTAGATCACATATGGTGAATGTTTCATAATATTTTATTGTCAAGAGGTAGTTGCATGAAGGTCAGTAAGGACTAACAAAATCCATGTGAAATTGGCTCAAAAGCTACATTATAATGTTTTATATGTCCATGTAATATATATCTCTCTAGGAGCGAGGCGAGAGATATACGTTTAAAAAAACTTGTTATGCTCCCTACTGGCTGTCAAATGAAATGTATGTTTTAGGTCCATGTTGCGTGGTTTAAACCTTGCAAATGGTTCATCTTTATCTCAATGACCACACTTTGTAGTGAATTAGTAATTGTGTCGTGTGGTAGTATTACGACCAGTCCTAAAATTGGGTTTGTTTCTTAACTGCCTTTGTCCACTTTAGTAAGCCTAGTGTTACTTATTCACGGCACACCACTTGACATGTTTCAGACTTTTGGTCAACTTGTTTCCCCACTGGAAAAAACTTGTTATTAAATAGTAAAATTCATACCAAACAGTACCAGATTAATGACTTTGGTCTTTGGTTTCACCATTAACAATACTGATCATAAGGACTTAGTTCAGTTGAAAAAAGTACATCTTACAAACTATCCAAGGTGTACATCTACCCAGCCTGTCCTTCAAATCCAGGATAAGTTGGTAAGATTTATACTCTGCTTTGCTGTTTAAATTATCTTCTCTCCTGCCTCTAGATATTTTATGCCGAGCAATACCCACTTGAGAACTTGTAGCAGCCAACACCAGTTTCCAGCACCTGCCTTCACCACAAGGAATGGTATGGGATTTTAGTCTGGTCCAATCTCTGCAGGTTTCGACATCCTTATCCCCCCTTTCTACCACCCAAGGGCCAGTGGACCTTAGCTCACCTTCCAATTGCACCAGCAGAGATGAGGATGACCCTCCTAGCCCGGAGCCCGTTGTTACATACCGCACGCAGCATCAGAAAGCACCGTGCAGCAGCAAAAGCAATCAATGGGCCAAGAAAGACCAGGGAGAGGTCCCTGTTCCGATTACTGCACCCAGCTTCCTCTGCAAGCACTGCTCCAAGCAGTATAACAGCTTAGGCGCTCTGAAGATGCACATCCGCTCACACGTTATGCCATGCGTCTGCCCTACTTGTGGGAAAGCTTTCTCAAGACCCTGGCTTCTGAGAGGACACATTCGCACTCATACAGGTAACTCACAGGAATTAAAGTGCTTTAAAATGTGCTCATAGTTGTAGTTCAGAAATGAAATCTCCTCCACTTAATGAATGACTAGCAAAGTTATATTTGTTTGAGGTTTTTTTGGCACAAAGCAAGAAAATGATCCATCATCACTAGTAATAACTTGTCTGTGTGCTTTACCATGGTGTTAAAATGTAGACATGCCTTCGTTACCTGCATGCAGAAAAACCTGTACGTCTCGTAGTAACACTCGCTATGCCTCAGTCAAGCCTTGACTGACCGGACATAAACTCTCACACACCATGAGTGTGTATGCACATGAGAATAAAGCTAATCTATCATTATATTTTTAATAGGGGCATGTTCAAGATGTACTGTATCTGATTACAAATACTCGTTGAACAAGTCCATAAACAAGAATTAGCCATTTTAACTTGATCTAACTTGCAGTAGCAGGGTTTCTTGGCTAAAATGAAATGAGCTCTGTAGAGACAGACATCCTCTGTCTGACATCTCTCCATATTGCTGAAACAGGATTCTGTTTTAACTTACAGTTCAGGATAAAAACTGTCAATATACTAGTACTATCAAAAGAGTTCTGTATATCAAAGTACTATTAAATTGATCAAAATTTATAGTAAAAACATCAGAACCTGTTCTTGGTGCCGAGGTGGTACACTGGTCTGCAGCTCTTCCAAAGATGCAAAGACAAGTTAAATTTGTTCATATAGTGCTTTTTTACAACACAGCATTGCCTCAAAGCAGCTTTAAACCTTTCTAGGCCCACGGCCATAATTGAGCAAGCCTAAGGTGACAGTGGAAAGGAAAAACTCCCTGGGAGGAGCAAGACTCAAAACCTCCTTGATTCGGATTTCTTTTTGCAATGGAGCATTGTCTCAATGCAGCTTTACAATTTTCTATTATATTATATTATATTATATTATATTATATTATTATGTAAGCCCAATCTCAAATTAAGCAAGCCTAGGGTGAAAGTGGCAAGGAAAAACTCCCTAAACATTATAAGCAAGAAACCTTTGGAGGACCAAGACTCAAAAACGGACCCAATCACCTTGGGCCTCTTAGATGTTATTTGTAAGAACTAAACAAAGTTATCTAATTAAATAAAATATAATATGTAAATTATTTTAGAGAAATTGTAATATTATGAAGAATATAATAAGAGATAATATAAAACAATAGCATATGAGACACAATTTTGTGTTTACTACCTACAGTATATATTAAGATGTGACTAGTTTGTAGGGTGTTTATTTACCTAATGGTGAATGCTCAAGCTCATTCCAAAAGGGCTCTTCCCAGTCATTCACTGTGTTCTTTTACCCATTGCCTTTAGTTTACCATCTTAAAATATGTCTGTTTCTTTGAAACTCATTATGCATTACAGTTTTCTCTTCAATGTTGTTGCTAGCACTGGTACTTGCCATGTATCGTTTAAGGAAGCAGCCAGCTGTGGACCTGTGAAGCTTCATTTTATTGTGTGTTTTTGTCAGTAGTATACACCTTTGTATGAAATCTTCACTTTCTTGGCAAGAAATGTTTTCATGAAACAGCAACAGATGGATGTTTCTTAAGGAAGTTGTTTAGTTTTGGAACTGTTTGGAGCTCAGAATTAATTACATACTTTACAACCCAATGAACGTTTACATACGTTGTTGGACAGATTACAGGTTTCAGCTGATTTAACACAAATATCTCCAACAGTGCCTACACTTAATCATAACAAACCTCTGTTGAAGTATAGTGTTAGGGCCCTATTTACTCTGCCTCTCCAGAGCTGTAACCTTACGTTGTGGGCACGCTGAATTATTCATGAACGTTCAGTGATATGGTAAAAAAGGAGCTCCATCCCAGGTGTTTGATAAACAATTATCGTGTATTGCCTTTAGGGCACTAGGGTCATGGCTGCTAAAATCGGAATCAGCAGATGTATGTGAGTGATAACTGGGACTGTGGTGGTGTACCAGTTAAGGGACTTGGCCACTGACCACAAAGTCCAGGCTTTCAGTCCCACCACTGCTAAATACTGTTGCATGAGCAAAATTAAGGAGTTGAGACTTCCTGTGATAAAATTCTCTACTTTGACTTGAGACTTTCCTTAAAAATGATAAAGACGACTTAATGACTTGAATTTTTTATTAAATATTAGCATTTTTAGGTATTGAGAAGTTAGGCATTTTAGATCATTATTTTTTGGTTTAAACATGACGGGGTGATTTCTGTTTCAACGCACACAAACCTGCCAACCTATCAGAACGCAGGAAACCAGCAGAGGCAAACGTATGAAGACGCTTGTACCATAGAAGTTTGGATTCAAGGATTATGTTGTCAATGAAATTAGTAAAAAGAGAACTGCTGTATGCGAGGTCTGCGGATCAAAAATCAGTGACACAACCATCATGACATGGTAGCCTAGCGGTTAAGGTACTGGACTATGGACCAGAAGGTCCAGGGTTCAAATCCCACTTCTGCCAAGCTGCTACTGTTGGGTCCTTGAGCAAGACCCTTAACCCACAATTGCTTGGATTGTAAGACTGTACCAATTGTAAGTCACTCTGGATACTTACGTCTGCTAAATGCTGTAGATGACATCCATCGTCACTACAAAACCCACAAAGACAGGTACATGACTGTCATTTGAGATAACTTTCTGACTAGACAAACATTAGCAAAAATGATATTGTTAAGCTTAAGATATTTTAGATTTGAATTGATTGTGTATTCATTGAAGACAAAACATCCAACATTCAGACTTCAGTATGTGAAGTGGATATTGGGCTCCTGACATGCTGTGTATTTGGCCTGACGAGTTTGAAAGACGAGCAAAAAGTCCATGAAGAAATGCAACCCTATTTGGTAATGTTGAGAATGGATACAAATCTTTGACCACTGTCTTTTGACTGATTTAAATGTGGAAACTTGAGTTAGAGCATTGTGATTTTGTATACCCAAGACTTGTTTGACTTGCAGCAGGACTTTTGTTAATTGAATATTACCACAGTAACTTGGGACTTGCTTGTGACTTGCACATATATGACTTACTCCCACCTCTACTGCTAAATCCCACTGCCTTGAGCAATGCCCTTAACACGCAATAGCTTGGATAGTATGTTGTAAGTCTCTCTGGATAAAGATAAATGAAAACTCAAGCAGGGACAATAATTTCTAATGTAAACAATGTCTATAATTTTAATGAGTGTAATGGCACTTTATGTAATAATGCATCAATGTTCCAGTGATGTCTCTGAAACATTAGTCTATAACTTTATGCTGATTTCCCAAACATGCTTTAAGCCTAGAACAGGAGTTAAATGGCACTATCAATGGTGGTTTACAGTAGAAAATCTTTTTTAAATCTAGGATTATGACTAATCTTCATTTTGGACCAGGCTTGACATCCATAATCCTTTTTCTTACTTGTAACCAACACAGTGATGCAGAATGATATATAAAATCCAAACTATAGGCCAATGTCGTACCCATATTCACTTTAGTACTGGTCTGCCTCCCATCACTAGCGTTCAGTGTAATCACTCTACATTGATCCTTCATTGTGTTATGACATCATCTTTAACAATAGGCTCTGTAAGGGTAAGCTCATAAAGCTGTGAGAAAAGACTTGTGGATATAATTATGAGGGTGTCAAGAAACTGCAAGCACTTGTTATCATCCTCGTGACATGCCACTTGTTTTTGTGAAGATTTAGGCAGTCCTCAACTGGTCTATTTGAGTATTCCATTAACGCTTGGAAATCATTTATAGGGGAGCTCAAACACTGAAACAAGGTGAGAGAGACGAAAGTATTAACCCATAGATTTTTTTGACTGTTGTCTTAGATGACATAGCTATATAATATACTCTTCATAATATTTAATTCCCTCTAAAATATTAGTCTACATATTGTATTGTTTTACGTCTAGGGAGTTTTTCCTTGCCACTGTCACCCTAGACTTGCTTAGTTTGAGACTTGGCTTAGATAACAAATTCTAAAGCTGTTTTGAGACAACGCTCTATATGCGCTATAAAAATTACTCTGACTTGAACGTGTTTTACTTTCTTTTTTTGGCAGGTGAGCGTCCATTCTCTTGCACGCACTGTAACCGGGCATTTGCTGACCGATCTAACCTGAGGGCGCATCTGCAAACCCATGTTGACGTGAAGAAGTACCAGTGCAGCACCTGCTCTCGCACCTTCAGCCGAATGTCCTTGCTGCAGAAACACAAGGTAGCTGGATGCTGCCCTCTCACCGTCTGAGGGACTGACAAGCTGTTTGGCGAAAATGGAAGGGACATTTGCTTGCTAAATGAGGACAGTGTGTCTTCAAAGTCTGAAAGGATTTCCTTGTTCTCTGTTCCTTGATCTCATTTACCACATAAACCGAGTTTGATGGTGCAAGTTCATCATGTTGCTGATAGCCAACTTCGTGCAGGTGCCACTATGTGGCAGAGAACAGATCCGGTCTGAGATGGGAGTCGGACTCGTCGTACGTCTCTCAGTATGTAGCACACATGCACAACTGTTCTGGAGTGCTGAAAAGTCACATCCTAATGTTGACCCTGGCTAGTGTGAATGGTGTCATGGTGATTGTTTAACTACACTTTCCAGCTCGGGTCGACGCTTTTACACATGCAGTTTGCAGTTGTGTACATTTTAATCGTTTTGTAGTGTTATTTGGGACTGTTGTGTCTCTTGAGTTACTGTGCAGTATTAAAGTTTTCCCAAATTTTACTGTATTGAATTGAAATGAAAGCCAAATTTCATCCAGAATTTCAACGTTTGAATACACTTTTGGATTGATACTTGGACAAAATGCCATATCATTTTGTTAAAGGTGGTGCACCACTGAGATTAGAATGGCCATCAATAATGCATCAGCTCACACATTCAAGGAAAATTTGGTGGATTGGTAAAAGCAAGTCAAATTATTGTTTTTAATGGTTATTTGCCATGACTTCATTTCCACATTAAATTATTATTTAGTCAGTGTAAAATAAAGTTACCAAGTCAGACATTTGAGTTTTATTGTTACACTGCCAAGCGTGTTTGTGACACTTACTGACAGCCACTCTTATTATTTATTGAAGTTATTCAGTCTCATTAAAGCCTGTTATTTGAAAAGTGATGTCTTGTTTGCTCCAATAGACATATGCTTGCTGGGTAAGCACCCTGACAGCACGGGGACAATGGTGTGCACCTGCTGTCGTATCCATCACCCGTTCTGAAACTGCTGACATGCATTCACACCATCTATATGAATAGGTGTATGAGAAGTGGCAAGCCGCTTTTTATATACACTGAATAAATACAGACAAACAGAGACGAACTCAAATGTCAGACACAGTATACTCTATGTTCTGTACTTCTCCAAGCTACTCAGTAGCTGGTGAGTTTGTACTAGTCTTTCTCTTCTTATATTAGGCAAACGGATACTTTTATTAAATGGGGAACTTGATTTGCTTTGGTCGTATCTGTTATATGAAATGCAGGGAGGTGTAAAAAAACACTCATATCATATGATACAGACTCACTACATTGGTCTCTATTGAACCAGACCCTGTTGATCTACCACACTGGACCCTTTTTGTCCTTCCTGGTTCCTATCCTGCACTACAGCAGACCTGAGGAACATTGAGACCCTTTACCAACTTGAAAACCAAATAGTCTGATAGTCTAGAAGTTGTGTATGAGTTTGCAGGCGCTTTTGCTTTGGAAGAAAGAGGGCCCCTTCTCCGTGCTTGCACCATAAGGAATGGGGACAAATTTAGTTCTTAGAATGCTGTGAAGAGACTTTTCAGCTTAAATTCAAGGTAGGGTCTTTTCTCAGCACTTAGGAACCCTGAGTGATGTAAGTGTGTGGCGACTGGTCCAGACGTAGTGACGCAAGTGTATAATGATTGGTCCAGACTAAAGTGCCTATGTTGAGCTCAACCGACATTTTTAAATGTCCTTATACAACTGGAGCTGTGCAAATAACAGGGTCATATTCATAAAGATTCTTAGTACTGAGAGGAGCTCCTAGTGATGAAATGCTAAGAAAAATCTTAGAAGTGGGGGCATTTCCCTCTTAAAGTTCACCTATTCCATCGAGCTAATTGCGATTGGGTCATAAATCTCTTTTTTCTTTTATTTTTCAGGGTTCGTCATCGTTTTAATATGTCTTAATACCAACAAAGGGACCCAGCATTAGCTCCTGGACCTCCAGTTTGGAGGTCCCCAGTCATCAGGTGAGATTAAAATCTACATTCGGGCCCTGCCAGATTTACCGCTCGACAAGTACAACCCTGTCGAGCGGATCCCCGTGCCGGAGTGGAACGTCCCAGGGAGCGTCATCATTGAGCATGCCGCGCCTCTAAGCTCTCTAGCTGAGCATGTTAGCTCCGTCCTCGAGCGTTCAGCACCCTCCAGTATTTTTGACAGTGCCCAAGTGGCCAGGATGGTTGCTGATTACATAGGGGAGTTTCATGAGCTGGCTGCGGCTACCAGTTTTGACGACCGGGTGCTCATGGACATTTTTATGTATGGCCTTTGCGAGGAGGTGAGGAACGAGCTGTCCTCTCTTACGGATCCTGCTTCTCTGGCTGATCTGTACGATCTAGCTATTTATGCATACACTCGTCTTTCACGGTAGGCCAGTTCGATGTCCAGCCCGCCACTGTCCTCTTGACTGGTTCATACCAGTCACGAGCCTGCCACACCCATTTGCTTTGCAACTGAGCAGCTTGCACCACCTGGCTCCGTACCTGAACTTGCTGTGCACATTAGCTCCATACTTAAGCGAGTTATCTCTATTATTGAGCAGCTTGCACTGCCAAGCTCCATACCTAAGCAAGTAAGCTCCGTACCTGAGCTCACCACGTCCTTTAGCTCTATAACTGAGCATTTAGCACCACCTAGCTCCGTACCTGAGCAAGTAAGCTCCGTACTTGACCATTTGGTGCTGTCTCGCTCCGTACCTGAGCACGCCACACCCGTAAGCCCTGTACTTGAGCACTCCGCACTCACCTGAGCACGCCGTGCTCGTAAGCTCCGAACCTGAGCAAGTAAGCTCCGTACCTGAGCATTTGGTGCTGCCAAGCTTCGTACCTGAGCACGCCGCACATGTAAGCTACGTGCCTGAGCATTTAGCACCACCAAGCTCCATACCTGAGCACGCCGCACTCGTAAGCTCTGTACCTGAGCAAGTAAGCTCTGTACCTGAGCAGTTAGCGCCGCCTAGCTCAGTACCGATCTCTGCGCACCGGTCGTTGGCACCGACCACTGCGCCATGTTCACTCAGACCAATCCCTGTGCCGCAGTCATTGGACCCGACCCAAGCGCCACGGTCACTCAGACCGATCCCTGCACCATGGTATTCTCCCCCAAACTCCACGCCATGGTCATTCAGACCAATCTTCGCGCCGCAATCGTTGCTGTCTGTTTGCCTAGCCAGGCGCTTAGCGCCAACCTTTTTAGTTGGCTTGTTAGGGTCTAGTCTGGTCCTCGCCACTGAGCTGCCAGTGCCAAGCTCTGCCCCTGAACCGCTCGTGGCTAGTCCTTGTAGCTGGCTCGTGTTGGCCTACCCTCCCTTTCAGCCCCTATTTAAAGGTGTGTCCGGCCTACTGGCACCTCCCAGGATGTCATATGCTCAACCCTGAGCGTGTTAGACAAGCTAGGGGAGGTTTTGGTCGCGCTTAGTCCCCACGCCCCTTGGAGGGGGTACTATTAGGAGTCAGGCTTTGGCCGCTACTGGCCAGTATTGACCCTACATGGCGACGTGAGCACCTCCAGCTCAATCGGGCATGTATCAGCCTTTACCGAGAATTAATCATGCGAGTGGTGACACCTGTTTGTGAGCCTATTTAAACACACATTTGGGCTCACACAGTGTCGCACCATTGCTTCGCTTCATGCCTTGCAACACTAAGCCATGCGCTTCAAGCACACATTGTTGCAATAGCCCTCACCCAGCTTTGATTGCTGTTTTTGATGCTACCTTTTAGGTTTGTTTAGGGACAACGGTACGACTGGTGGTTCGTAGACCGTCAGTGGCCGACAATTGGGAGATTGTCCTGTAAGATAGGGCATAGATGTTAGGGTAGGGCCAGTGTTTGTTTTATTTTTCCGTTTATTTTTGCTGGCTCTTCCTCGTCAGCGTTTGAGCCTTGCTTGCGGCTGTGAGACTTGCCCTCCTTTCCCTCACTCACGCCGTCGCCCCCCCTCCTTCTCCTTTGCAATAGGGGGATTTTCTTTCGCAGGATGATCGCTCTTTGAAGAGGATGCTGAGCCTTTAGAGTCTTGTCCTCTTCACTCCCCGCGTCCGTGCCACACCCCAGCAGGCTCTTATTTCGATTATTTGTGTGGCACGCGCTTGCGGAAGCTCTGCTCAGGCTTTAGCTCTTTGCACATGCACGGACCCATACGTCATTGGCGCAGCGGAGCCACGGTGTAAGCGTACTTGTGAATAGCGGCGCTGTACGCTTACAGCGTGAGTTTCTTTATTAATTTATTTTGCTTAATCTGTTCGTTTCGTTTAGTGTATAGTTTTTAGTTTATATTTTGGTTCACCTATTCCATCTGGAGCTAACTGCGATTGGATCCCAAGTCTTTTTTTTACTTTTATTTTTGACGGTTTGTCATTGTTTTAATACACATACTATGTATTACCACACGTATTACGTATTAACACACATACTATCCAATAGATTAAGTAGGCTACAAAAATTACCAGCATGGTAAATACAATGTCAATAAAATAAAGCAAATAAACGCAAGCATGTGATTAGTGTAAAATACACAGAAATAGCCTGTCTGTCATTTCGGTTTGTAATAAGCTATACAGCATTTCCCTAATTAAGAGTGCACGTATGTGTGTGTGTGTGTGAGAGAGAGAGAGAGAGAGAGAGAGAGAGAGAGTGTGACAGGGTGACAACCAATCACAATCTTCAAAAGAATGTGTCATACCTAACAATCAGGTGTTCACTGAGATAAAAGTTTTTATGTTATCCTTGCTCGGTCAGTATACTTGGTCATTTATTTATTGATGAAAATGATCCAATATTACATATTAGTGAGTGGCAAAAGTATGTGGACTTTTGCTTTCAGTATCTGGTGTATCCACACCTGTGCCGCAAAATAAACTGTTTCCTGTAACTGTTGATCATCGCACACCGGCTTGGAGGGAATTTTGAGCCCATTCCTCCGTACAGAACAGCTTCACTCTGGGATGTAGGTGGGTTTCATCACATTAGCTGCTCACTTCAGGTCCTTCACAACATTTCCATTGGATAAGGTCAGGAACTTGCTTGGCCATTTCCAAAACATGAACTTTATTCTTCTTAACCATTCTTTGTAGAACAACTTGTTGTGCTTTTTTAGGGTCGTTGTCTTGCTGGATTGACCCACCTTCTCTTGAGATTCAGTTTCATGGAAGAGTCCTGATATTTTCTTTAGAATTCTCTGATATAATTAGAATTCATTGTTCATCAATGATGGCAAGCCGTTCCTGGTCCAGATTGCAGCAAAAACAGGCCCAAACCATGATCCTACCACCACCATGTTTCACAAGATGGGATAAGGTCCTTATGCTGGATGCAGTGATTTCCTTCTCTAAACAAAGCCACTTTCTTTTAAACTCAAAACACCACAAAAACATTTCTTCCAATAGCCCTTCTGGCTGGTCAATGTGATCCTAGCAAAACTGCAGACGAGCAGCAATGGTTCTTTTTGGAGAAACAGTGGCTTTTTCTCCTTGCAACCGACCGTGCAACATCATTGTTGTTCAGTGTTATTCTGCTGGTTGGAGGAACTCATGACATTAAACATAGACATGTGAGGAGAGGCCTTCAGTTGCAGCAGTTATCCTGGGGTGCTTGTGATTTCGCCAACTACTACACGCCTTTGCTTTGGAGTGATCTTTGTTGGTCGACCACTCCTGGGGAGGGTACCAATGGTCTTGAATTTCTCCATTGTACACAATCGTCTTGACTGTGGATTGGGGGGGGATGGAGTCCAAACTCTTCAGAGATTGATTTTGTAAGCTTTCCAGCTGATGAGCATCAAACAACGCTTTCTGAAGGTTCCTCAGAAATCTCCTTTGTTCGTGCCATCATGATACACTCCACACACGGGTGTGAAGAGCAGACTTTGCTAGATCCCTGTTCTTTACTAAAACAGGGTGCCCATCACACCTGATTGTATCCCAATTGATTGACCTTCACCTTCAAATTAACTGCGAATCCTAGAGGTTCACATATACTGTTGCAATCACTTTAAAAAGTAATATTAGATCATTTTCCTCAATAAAATAAATGCCAAGTAATAATATTTTTGGTCTCATTGTTTAACTGGTTCTCTTTATCTACTTTTATGAAAAATTTGATGTTGTTTAGGTATATTTAGGCGAAATATAGAAAATTCACAAAGGGTTCAAATTTACTTCAAGGACACCACTGTATTAGAACAGTTCAGGTCAAGGGTCAACTGATAATTGTCTCGTATTGCCTAACATGATCTCATCTACTCTTAAAGGCCAACATGATTAAGGACAAATTGGCTCCAAAGGTCTCTGAAGAATACTACTGAAAAGGAACATGACTATGGTTACCAAAAGAAATTGCCAAGTACTCTGCAAAAATTTTAGGGTTCAATTAGATTTTAGATATACTATTGTTTGTATTAATGAACATATATAATTATTTATCTGTCTTGTTATTTCTCAGACTTGTCTGCAGTATTAAAAAACTTGAAAAAAAAAAAAAACTTAAGCATAACAAGATTGCAAAAAAAAGCCTTCAGTTGACCCTTCTAATTGATCAGGAATGGATTGTTTGGAAGGGGGAGGAAACCACTTTTTTTTTGGAGGCAACAGGATGAAAAAGCTAAATATGCTAAAGCTAACAAAACTGCGAACGAAGAATCAGACAAAAGAGCATTATGGCAGTGACGAATGCAGTTGTAATTTTCTGCGCACATAATGTTGCCAAAACGGCAAACTTTGCAGGGCCTAAGAATTTGCACAGTCCTGCTGCTACAGGAATATGAACACATAGCATATGATGACTCTCAATATTTGTACATTACATCTTAAATATGGAACTGGGTCTAATTGAGTTTCCCCTCAATTCTCCGTCCCTTCAGATGTGACCTCTTGCTTGTTGGCCTTTACTTTCCCTTCTCTTGCATTAATTTCACTCATCTAAAAACAGACAGGAGGGACCTCTTACGAGTCCTCACTGTGCTTAAGCTTCAGATGGGTAACGGTGACGGCCAACTAGTGGTACACTTGCCATGAACAATGGCATCAGCTCAGCGACAGATTGATGGGTCAGGTAGATTTTAGGTCGGACTGACCCAGTGGGAGTCCAGGTTGTGAGTCAGAAGACACAAGCCAGCCTTGCGCATGACACTACACGAGTTTCCTAAGCAAGTGAAGGTGTGTCAAGCTGATGATGCGGTTATTGACTTCCCATCAGTGTTCCAGGTTTGTCTGGGAGCAAAAACACAGTCACCTCAACCACCTCACTCTTAGTTGTCAATGTTTTCAAAGTACAAACAAGTGGAACTTGGTGTTTGCGGCCCATTTAACTTGGGAGAGTGCAAGTATTACTGTGGAAAAAACCAAGTGTGTTTAAGCAACAGCTGGAGGAATGAAGTAATATCTCAGTGCAGGTACAGGTATGCATGTTTTAACGCCCCTACATTCTGCTGAAATAGGTCGTTGAAGGACCATCACCACCAGTACCAGTCAAATCTTTTTTAGGATTTATGGAGCTAGGCATCAAAGCACTGTACTAACTGTTTCAAATACATGAGAACATGTACAAAATTCACATTACACTGTATACCAAAATACAAGGGAAAATAACATAAAATAAACATTACCTCGCTAGCTGCACAAAACCAAGAGGGAATGAGTCCACTTGAATAACACAATCTCAGAACAGGTGAAGCAAGAGCACCTCTGAAACACTTTAAACCTACAAAACAAGTTACAAAACATCTGACAGAGGAAAACTGCAGCACCTAAAAGTGTCGATGTCCAAGTGTCAACACAGACCGTACCGTAGTCCTACTTAGTATGTAGTTAATGCAAAGTAAATTCAACATTTCATGAAAAACAAAATTAAATATCGAACAAAAGTATGACATATATAATATTTATGGCATGGACAGGTAACGGGAGGGGCCGGCTTCGCAGGGCACAAGGCAGGAACAATCCTAAACAAGGTGCCAATCCATTGTAGGGCGCACCACACACTCATGCACCCACTCGGGGCACTTTAGAAACACCAATTAACCAACACACATGTTTGGAATGGGAGAAAAAACTGGAGCACCTGGAGAAAACCCACAAGACACGAGGCGGACATACACGACTCCACAAAGAAAGGATCAAGACCACTCCCACCTGGGGGATTGAACTCAGGACCTTATCGCTGTGAGGGCAAACGGGCTACCCACTGAACCACCGCTACAACATTGGAGTTAAAATACAGATTTTTGTTCCCTTTTATTTTTTTGTCAGAATTGTTAAAACCTACTGTCGTTAAAGTGACACAGGACGTTTGATAGTGCATGGTCATAAACAGCGGCTGTTGAGATGAGATGCGTGGGGTGCGTGAGGATTGTAGGTTTGAGGTGTGCCTCTGAGTTTGTCGGAGTTACAGTACAGTTGAATAGAATTGAAAAAAAAAACTCGGTGGAAAAAAAAAATGTATATCAATTATTTAAAAAGCTACTCAATAAGCTTATTTGATTTTTAGTTCTATGTTCATGTGAACCCAAGAGAAAACGAAAAAGCTGTAACTTTATATTATTTTTTGCAATAAAAATTTACAACATCACTTTATCGTTAGGTATGGTGTGTGGGGCTGTTTTTTGTTATATACTGGTCCTTCTCAAAAAAATTTGGTCATATCTGTGTGATTAAAGTTAATTCTTTCTCGTAAGTAATGATAAAAAATTTAACTTTCATATATTTTAGATTCATTGCACACCAACTGAAATATTTCAAGTCTTTTATTGTTTTAATACTGATGATTTTGGCATACAGCTCACAAAATTAGCATATCATGAAAAGGTTCTCTAAACGAGCTTTCAGTGACTACAATAAGACAAAACATCTGTGTGAAATATCAATGGCACATCAGTTCTCATATTCCAGTAAGAGGGATTGTGTCACAGGAGCGGGGACAGAGGCAGACGAGATCGCAGGTCCCAGTAAGACAATAGTAAAACATTTTATTGTCCTCACGTAAACAGATACAAATAATAACAAAACTAAGCAGATAAATAAACTGGCAGTTACTCAGAATAGAGAACTGAAAACAAACCCTGGCCTGGGAGCCAAACCAAACAATGCATGCAACTGAACTGAGGAACACACAGCAAAAATAAACCTGGCGTGGTAGCCGAAAACAAACCAAGACAACCGTTAGCCATGGCTAGGCTAACGGTTTGGGGCTTGAGCCCAAAAACAATGATAGCAATATTAACCAAGAACGGCCGCAACAAAACAATAATCCCGCAGAGCATGACCGCAAGCCCAGCTATGAACCCAGGAGACGACGCACCATGGACACTCCACTACCCAGTGTAACTACGGAGAGAGGCGACGCGACAGGCTTAGGTACGGGACAAACATGCTCGAATACAAGGCCAGGCGGTATCCGAGCGCCGGAGGCTCGGAAACGCCGCTAACAGACTCAGGAGCAGAGCTAGGCAAGGCTAACGCCTGCAAAATGGAGGCACGGACTGAAGCGAAGCAATGGACTCGGCGACCGAGCTAATAGCCAGTTGGTATTCAGAGGTAGGACTAAGCGGTGGCGTAGGTTCATGCACGGATACAAATATGCTCATCTACCGGGCAGGAGAGCCCAGGTAGATGACTCAGATTCAGAGTTTACATGTTCAAAAATAGGATAACAGGATGCTAGCGACTCATGGGTGAGGTTAAGGGGCGCGGAGATCTCGGAAACGTGGCTAGCCTGCTCAGAAACAGGGTCACAAGGGGCTAGGGGCTCATCTTCGGGGTCAAACGGCGCAACTACCTCAGAAACGGGGCTAGCGTGTCCAGGTACCGGGTTACCGGTGCCAGCGGCTCATTTTCCAAGCTTTTGCAAGGGGCTCAGAAGCGGGGCTAGCTTGCCCGTGTTCTGGGTTACCGGGTGCTGGCGGCTCATCTTCAGAGCTAAGCAGCACAAAAGGCTTCAAAACGGGGCTGGCAGGTCTAAACGTTGGGTTTTCAGGTGCAAGCGGCTCATCTTTGGAGCTAAAAGACGCGACCACCTAGGAAACAAGACTACCTGAGGCCGACGGCTTACTAACAGAGCTAGGAGGCGCAATGAGCTCGAAAACGGGGCTAGCGTCCCTGGATACGAGATAGCGTGGAGCTAGCAGCTCATGTTCAAAGCTAGAGGCGTGACAAGCTCATACTCTAAGTAGCTCTGAAGGCCCTGATGCAGGACTAGGTGGCCCTAATGGCCCAGACAAGAGACTAGGCAGCTCTGAGGTTGAGCAATAGGATGCTGACGCCTCGTTAGTGAGGTTGATCGGCTAGAGAATGGGGTTACCAAACACTAGCAGTTCCCATGCAGGCTTACGCGATGCTAGCGGCTCGATTATGAAACTATCCAGTGCGACAGGCTCAGAGAAGGGGTTAACAGGCTCCAATAATGAGGCATATGGTGCTAGAGGCACGTCTACTGAGCAAAACAAAATCAGCACTAACACTCCCCACCATGGCTGCATGGCATTGGCAGCTCAGGTTCGGTGCTACAAGGCAAGAACGGCTTGACTGCGGAGCTACTGGGCAAAGTGGGCACCGACATGGGGCTAGCGTACTCAAAAACAGGGCTTACGGGTTCAGAAATGGGATCACAGGGTGCTAGTAACGCGGACGTGGCCGAAAACTGGGTGAGCCAGCCCAGAAATGGAATTACTGGATGCTAGCAGTGCGGACACAGTGCTGCAAGGCGTGAACGGCTCATTGGCAGAGCTACCAGGCATGAGGGGCCAGCATACCCAAAAGCAGGGCTAATGGGCTCAGTGGGGAGATTGAGGAGTGCGGTGAACTCGGAGACTCGGGGTAGCAAGCGCACAAATGGGGCTAGCAACACGACACCAGCGGCTCATTAACAGGACCAACTCGCGCGCCGGGCTCGAAAAGGGGCTAGTGGGCTCTGACACTGAATTGCGTGGTGCTAGCGCCTCATTAGCAAGACTAAGTGGCGTGGCATGCCTGAAAAAGGGGATAGCAGGCTCGGGACCCGAATGGTGCAGAGCTAACACTGATAGCAATATTAACCAAGAACGACCACAACAAAACAATAATCCCCGCAGAACATGACCGCAACATAGAGATGAATATAATTCCCACCGGCTTGGCTTTCTTGGCGTGGCGTGGCGTGGCGTGGCATGGCGTGGCATGGCATGGCTTGGACACGTAGCATTAACATAGCATAGCATAGATGCGAGACATGGCATGGCATGGAACCAGAAAACGCTACAATTACTCGCTGAAACGCGCTGTATGCTACCGCGACACGACTGGGGAAACAAGGAGCTTATATACCAAATCCCCAGCCGTGTGCGGCAGCGATTAACAAAACATAATCAATAAAAACGTCCAACGCCAAAGCAAAACAGCCGGCATGAAATCAGGGTGCGGCCCTGTTAGTCCCGCGGTGAATTGTGGGTAGTGTAGTCCGCGCCCACAATCGCCGCAAACAAAAACGGGCAGGGCACGAACCCTAACAGATTGTATGGTTCAATCTGGAATGTAAATGTTATGTCGAGCAAAACATTTAAATATTTGATGCACTCTCTAAAGCATATGTGTCAAACTCAAGGCACGTGGGCCAAATGTGGCCGGCCAAGTCATTTTATGTGGCCAGTGATAGCTTAAAATGTGTATGTCAAATGAGTCTATGCTACTTTAAAGCGTATATTCACCATAAAATACATTTCCCACAACACATTGCATTACCAATTACGGATCATATCGATTAAGTGACGGCATCTCACCAGTGGATGGCAGTGTATCCACAGCAGCATTTAACGACAGCGGTTTATCCCAACAAGTGGTACAAATTATCCAAAAATGTCCAGGAAGAGAAAAATTGCTAGAGATGGAAGGCAGTTTCAGGAAAGATGGCAAAGTATACATGTTTGTGCTTCAAGGGGAAAATCCGGAATGTTTTTAGTGTTATGAGGCCGAATCAGTCATCAAAGAGTATAATATACGTCGACATTTTTGACTTCTCTTTCTTTACCCCTGAATCACATTTGCTTCTGTTAATGGCTTATATGCGTCAATATACGTCTCCTATTTTTTTATTTTTAGTGAATTACATATGCTACTCTGTTTGTGCAGCAATGTATTCACTGTGTTTACTTTAACAATTATATATAATATAAAAAACAGTTATTTAACAATATGTTAAGGAGTAGTAACATTTATTTTACATTACATTTAGTTACATTTACTATCTTATAATTACAACTGGGCCTTTGAGGGCAACTATAATGCAGATATGGCTCTCGGTGAAAATGATTTTGACTCCCCTGCTCTAAAGGCTCTGCATAATACGAACCAACCAATAGATATAAATATTTAAAAGTCTGTAACATTGACCCATTAATTATACCCAAATCTAATTTTCTCTTCAATCACTGCTACATCAAGGATTAAAATACAAATTAAAGAACCTGTTTCTTTTCTGAATTTTTTCTTTTTTGATAAATGAAACCTGAACATTTGCTCCACGCACTTGCTCCTGGGACATAAATATATACAGTATCTTGACTTTGCAATCTGAGAACCTCACCTCATGTCCTCATGAGTGCAAGAGCCTTCACTGTAATTTACCAAAAGTGGCTGCTGCTTATGTTGTAAAGTATGTGTTTAACATTCCAGCACCTGTATGTGTCTCTGGAGACTAGTGCACCATGTACAGTGCACAGAAACAAACATGGATAGCCAGACATCTGTGCTCTAGTCTGATTGTGTTTCAATTAATATGTTTCTCTTTCTTTTTGAGTCCCAGGCAGGAATAGGAATTTATCTAAGCAAAGAAGCATGCAGTTCTTCTGTCTGCTCTTACTCATTCATAGTCTGTGTTGACGTTATATAAAGCAGTCGTCCCATATAAAGCATTTTCTTCTCTGTCTGTCATGTGGCTCCAGGTTTGCTCAAAGAGCTGACTGATAACGGGTAATGTCATTTAAACAAAATTCATCAGATTTAAAGTTCATCAGCTTGCTCCAAAAGGCTTTGGAGTTGAAAAAAATACCTTCTGGAAGCAGTTCAGTGCAGGAGGATCTGGGATGCTTTTGAAAACATTAATAAATCCCACCCAGTCACAGGGTCGCTGGCAATGAATGCACTCCCTGTTGATTTTCCCGGAGCCAAGAGTTTGCTCAGCAATGACGCAGGCTGCACTTGATCAGAGACATGTGCTCCAAAGAACTAAGTACTAGCGGTAAGAACGGATCGAGTCAGGGCAAGTCAGGGATGCCTCGGCTTTTGATTTCACACGCAGGTTTACATACACACAAAGCCTCAGGCGTAGGGGTGGGGGTGTGGGTGTGGGAGAGGGTTTGGGCAGGGTAACCCAGGTGAACTATTAAAAAGGAGATTCTCATAAAACACCACAAACAAAAGAAAAGAACCAATCATTAGTGGACTCAACTGGATATTCCCAATCCACGTGCTTAACAAACACAGAGGAAAGGGTCAGGATGTCAACGGATGCGGCCCATGTTATACTTTCTCCAATAGTTTAAATCCTGTGTTGCTCCACTTTGGATTTTGTTCAGTATTTTTCATAATGAAAAATGCAGGGTCTTTAGACCCAATCAGAAGACAGAAAATTCTGGAAAACAGTTCAACATAAAACTGGGTATGTGCAGTCAACATTAAATTGACAGTAATCACAGCATTCTTGCCCACCCTTCTGTGCAGACGTCAGGATCATTAGTGCTGGGAACAGCCCCTTTTCTCTTTCCACATTACTCTGTTAAATTGCAGCCTCCTGCACTACTTTAACAATATAAACCCTAAAAAAGAGACAGGAAGTAAGGGCAACGGATTAGTTTGGCAAACCTTTGTCAAGCAAGAAAGGAGCTTTATGCCTGCAGTTCTGACCTGTCCCCAGCAGAGAAAGTGTGGAGACTGAAAATGAAAAA